>JAVXUO010000788.1:0-143220 GCA_033065855.1 Escallonia rubra | reverse complement strand
GAACCCGTAATTGAACCATAATTAAACCCTAAATTGAATGTCCCGAATCAACCGAACCCTAAATTGAACTAATTGAACACCTAATTGAACCCTAAATTGAAGTAATTGAACCATAATTAAACCCTAAATTGAATGCCCTAATCGAATCGAACCCTAAATTAAACTAATTGAACCCCTAATTGAATGTCCTGATCCAACCGAACCATAAATTGAAATAATTGAACCCCCTAATTGAACCCTAAATTGAAAGCCCCAAATCACCCGAAGCCTAAATTGAATCAATAGAACCTCCTACTTGAACCCTAAATTGAAGTAATTGAACCCTAATTAAACCCTAAATTGAATGTCGTAATCCAACCGAACCCTAAATTGAATGCCCTAATACAATCGAATCCTAAATTAAATTAATTAAATCCTAAATTGAATGCCCCAAATCAATCGAACCCTAAATTGAATCAATAGAACCCCTAATTGAATCCTAAATTGATGTAATTGAACCCTAATTAAACCCTAAATTGAATGCCCTAATCGAATCGAACCCTAAATTGAATGCCCTAATCGAATCGAACCCTAAATTAAACTAATTGAACCCTAAATTGAATGCCCTAATAGAATCGTACCCTAAATTAAAATAATTCAAGCGCATCGGATATGTGTATTTTGAACAATTTTTTTCCATTTGAACATTGATTATTTGTTTGATAATTTTAGGTTGTTAATTGTGCATTTGAGAATTGTGATTATTGATCGATGATTATTTTAGGTTGTTAATTGATGATTTTAGGTTATTAGCTGTGCATTTGAAGTAATTGCGATTATTAATTGATGATTTTAGGTTGTTAATTGATGATTTTAGATTGTTAATTGTGCATTGAGCATTTGAGATATTGAGATTATTGACGGAGGATGGGACCCAATTGGATTGAATGTGTGATTTTTGTTAATTTTTATTGCATTGAGCATATGAGAATTGCAAATTGAGATTGTTGACGGAGGATGGGACACGTGTCAGTATATGTCGCAAACGTTTCCGGAGGTGTCAGACACGTATCAAACACGATATCGACACCCTCTATGAGGTGTCGGAATTGAGGTTATTGACGGAGGATGAAACCCAATTAGATTGAGATACTTGTTAGCTAGCGCAGACACGGACACCACGTCTGATCGACGGTGTCCGACATTTAAAAAACAAATTAACGTATGCCGATGTGTCTGGAGGTGCGTGTCGGTGGGCGTCGGACACGTGTCCGGAGGCGTCGGACACCTGTCCGGAGGCGTCGGACACGTGTCGGTGTGTCCACACGTGTCCGGAGGTGTTCAGACACGTATCGGACACCATATCGACACACTATATTGAGTGTTAGAATTGAGATGGTTGACGGATGATGGGACCCAAATGGATTGAAATACCTGTTAGTTAGCGAAGACACGGACATCACGTCTGATCGACGGTGTCTGACATTTAAAAAAAAATTAACGTATGCCGATGTGTCTGGAGGTGCGTGTCGATGGGCGTCGGACACGTGCCCGGAGGAGTCAGACACGTGTCCGAAGGTATAGGACACATGTCGGTATGTGTCGCAAACGTGTCCGAAGGTGTCAGACACGTATCAGACACCATATCGACACACTATATGAGGTGTCGGAATTGAGATGGTTGACGGAGGATGGGACCCAATTGGATTGAGATACCTGTTAGTTAGCGCAGACACGGACACCACGTCTGATCGACGGTGTCCGACATTTAAAAAATAAATTAACGTATGCCGATGTGTCGGGAGGTGCGTGTCGGTGGGCGTCGGACACGTGTCCGGAGGCGTCGGACACGTGTCGGTATGTGTCAGACACGTGTCCGGAGGTGTCAGACACGTGTCCGGAGGTGTCAGACACGTATCGGACACCATATCGACACCCTATATGAGGTGTCGGAATTGAGATTGTTGAATGTGCATTAAATTTAGGTTAGTTAGGTTAATGCGACATTTTTAGCATGCACCCCCTGGAATCTCATCGTGGCTCCAGCACTGGTTATAATTAGCCCTAATTAATCCTGATTAACAATATTTTAATAAATCAATTAACCCTAATTAGCTCTAACGAGCCTAATTAGTTTTAATTAACCCTAAGAACCTAATGAAAATCAAATTAGCTGTAATTACCCCGAATTAGCCCAAATGAACCCAATTATGCTAAATTGATTATAGTTAGCCTAATTAGTCGTAATTTGCACTAACATAACCCAATTAAGCCTAATTAGCGCTAGTTAGGACTAATCAACACTACTCGGCACAATTAAATCCTAATTAGGACTAAATAACCCTAATTAGTCCTAATCAATCCTAATTAGCTATAATTATCCGAAACTAGCCCTCATTAACATTAATTAGCCATAACATAACCCAATTAAGCCTAATTAGCCCTAATTAGGACTAATCAGCACTACTCGGCACAATTAAACCCTACTTACTATTAATTAACCCTAATTAGTCCTAATCAACCCTAATCAGCTATAATTATCCGAAACTAGCCCTCATTAACATTAATTAGTCCTAACATAACCCAATTAAGCCTAATTAGGACTAATCAGCACTACTCGGCACAATTAAACCCTACTTAGGACTAAATAACCTTAATTAGTCCTAATCAACCCTAATCAGCTATAATTATCCGAAACTAGCCCTCATTAACATTAATTAGCCCTAACATAACCCAATTAAGCCTAATTAGCCCTAATTAGGACTAATCAGCACTACTCGGCACAATTAAACCCTAATTAGGACTAAATAACCCTAATTAGTCCTAATCAACCCTAGTCAGCTATAATTATCCGAAACTATCCCTCATTAACATTAATTAGCCCTAACATAACCCAATTAAACCCAATTAGCCCTAATTAGGACTAATCATCACTACTCGGCACAATTAAACCCTAATTAGGACTAAATAACCCTAATTAGTCCTAATCAACCCTAATCAGCTATAATTAATAATCGTAATTAACCCTAATAACCCAGTTAGCCCTAATTAGCCCTTGTACATCCCATAATTACTCCATGTTGCCCAGAGATGGTTCAATTACTCGTTGTTTACAAACCCTGCCTTCTTTATATTAGTTGTTGTTTTGAGAAGTCCATTGGCAACGAGATGGTTCAACTCGTTGCCAACGAATTCTATTTAATGTGGAATTGGTAACATATGGAACGATCTTCTGCAGTTTTGATATTTCGGAAAGATTCTTGCATATCTTATCAATTTCTGAACGCATGCATGCATAGAAACCCTTAGTTCCCGTTCAAAGGTACTCATTACAAAGTAATGCCTTGTAATGAGCCTTTGGATGTCCAGTTTGGACAATTTGGAAAAGCTAATTGTTTATAAAACAGTGTTTTGACTCATGCTTTATGTTCTATGTCGTGGATATTTGGTACACGTTCTCGTGTGTTTCTCCGGGTGCATACAGATCTGGTGTTCTAACATCCGTCAAACCTTCCTGAGCAAGGTTAGATGAATGTTAGAACACCTAATCGATGTCGTGTACTTGGAGAAATGTGGGGAGGTGCTGCCGAATTTTCCACAGACATGGGACTAAGCATGAGTTATTCATTGTTTTATAAACATGTGCTTTTCTGAATGGGATAGGACCACTACCTGTTCAAGAGTGGAGGGGAAATATGTAGACATGTTGTAACATTCATGCATTGATATTTACATCGGCAATGCCTAATCACTGGTCATTATTGAAGGTGGTATAGTACGATAATTCAGTCGTCATGTCAGTCGATCGAAGTTGGATGAAAAGGAAGAATGCTGAAGATTTTGAGTGTCGCGTTGACGAATTTCTTGACTTCGCTTATGCGCATCCTGCACATGTTGACCTTGATAAGATAAGGTGTCCGTGCGGTAGATGTGAGTTGTTGCACTGGAGAAAAAGAATTGAAGTAAAATGGCATCTTCGTCGGTACGGTTTTATGGGTGGATACACAAGGTGGACGCAGCACGGGGAAACGATAGTATTGTCGTCCAACCTGGCTAGTCAAACTGAAGTTAGGGAGGAGGCACGATATGATTACCGAGATATGATTATGGATGCTGGGCATGTTAATGTTGACTGGGCATGTTAATGTTGACTGGGGTGACGACAGTCCACAACCGCCACTACAAGAAATTTGCCATTTAGCGACAAATAAATTCTCGACGAACTTAAGTTCGTCAACGAAGGTAGATAAACGTTGACGAATACTAAGTTTGTCGATAATAGTCCAATATTTCTTGACGAGTGCATTTATTCGTCAATAAATCAATTTTTTTATCGACAAATTTGTTAATTTGTCAAAAGTTGTTCAATAAGAAGTGGCTGGGAGAGAAAAAAAATTTGGCGCGTGTTTGAACTTATTTTTCACGATTAGCGACGAATATAATTCGTCAAAAAAGCCAAAAAATAATTTTACCACTTTTCGCGCTTCCTGTATTTCTCTCTCTTTCATTCTCTTGCCCTGAACTTAAAAAAAACATTTCTTTATACTGGCTCTCTCTCTCTCTCTCTCACGTCTCTGCTCGATCTGGTGCGACTCTTTCACAGTCTCACTCTCGCATCTCTATCTGGCCGACGGGTGACGGCCGGATGGCGACATGAGCTCTCTCCCTCCCTCGGATCAAGAAAGGTCAAGAGAAGACCAGCCTAAAAAAGGTCTCAGTTCTTCCTTCTTGTTACGGATCCGAGAGAAGACTGGCGAGTGACCGACGGCGACAGTGGGTGACCAGCGAAGGCTCCACTGGCCAACATCCCTCTCACCGGCGACAAGTCGGCAACGATATCTTGATTCTCTCCGACCCCCACAAATCTGCAGTCAACATAGGCAAGTTTTATTCTTCAAATTGATGCTCTGCTATTTCAATTGATGTTTCAATAGTTCAATTCCATTGTTCAATTTAATAGTTCTAGAATAGATTTGATTCAATTGATGGTTAATTATATAATTTGTTTAGATTAGGGTTTAAAGTTTAGGGTTTTAATTAGGGTCTTAATGTTAGGGGTTTATCACAAAGACTCGGGGACCAGATTCTGTCACGCCACATTTTTTTATTTTTATATGACGCTGCGTGCAAAACTTGTGGTTCTTTGAAATTTCATGCCTTTGCTGCTCTACGGCAACACGTTTTCAATTGATACTGAATTGTATTAGTGCTTGTGACATGTCTTTTGTGCCTTCCGCCCTACTTTATCTCTCGATTGGTGCTGTTTACTCCCCAGCCAATCTCAATTTCCTTACAATTCCATGTAAGTAAAGTTCCTGAGTTGAAGAGGGAAGATAAGCCAGAGCTTTTCCTGTGGACAGAGCATTCACTAGCTTAATATCGACGTCTATTTCATAATTTTATCGTGAGGGGTTTTCCAGTAGGATAAGTAACTGCCTTGCACACTATGTTCTTTCATATAGCTAGCTTCATTCTCTTAATCACCTCACTCATAAAGGTAGCATTACTC
This sequence comes from Escallonia rubra, assembly GCA_033065855.1. NCBI lineage: Eukaryota > Viridiplantae > Streptophyta > Magnoliopsida > Escalloniales > Escalloniaceae > Escallonia > Escallonia rubra. The sequence continues at coordinate 137,732 of JAVXUO010000788.1, read as the reverse complement.
TCTATTTAGCTTTGAAAGTAGAGGTCATCTTTTTATCTAATAGCATTTTCTTTACAGTCAGTGATTTCAGTTTACTGGCAAGTTTGTGTAGCAACTTTATTAGACTCTGGCCACTGGAAGGTAAAGTTACTCATATAACATGTTAATTGGTCTTTTTGAGATAAGGGATGTTCGCTATCGGCCTCCAGGGACCGAAAGTGTGAGCAATTATAGATTTGCTGTAGTTATTCTCATGTCAGCCATTTTATCATGTGCGGTGAGACAATTGTAAGGGATTTCAGTTTGGATGCGGTAAGGTTTTTCTTCACTCTCATACCATCTGGTACCTTTTTCCGTTGATGTACAGATGTAATTGGACTATTTTTGGTTAATATTTCGTTACCAATATCTAACTGGTTATCCAATTTCCTGTCCTTTTTCTTCCTCTTCCTTCTGCCTCTCCAGATTGGGTTATTGGTGATGGCATGAAAGCTACTGTGGAGGCTGGTTATCATACTATGAAAATCATGATTTCCTTAAAGTCGACGGGAAATAAGCCATATCAGATGCCTACGAAGGTGTATGATTGTTGAGTAGGTTTTGTGAACTTTACCCAACCTGGAGCTCTTTTATACGTAAGTAATAATGCCCTTAGCTGCACTTCTTTTAGACATAACTATATTGCCTTTTTTAGACAATTGAACATGTTGCACGAACTTTACATCCAATGCCTCGGTTGTGACTTCTTAAGTTACATTTTCTTACCAATTTATGAGTTGAAGCAGTCACTAAAACATATTTCCAGCTCTATGATTGATACGATGCATTAAAAGTGTTTCACAATGCTCTTGTAGGAGCACTTTACCGCTTGTGAGAGTATTTTATCGGTTCAAGCAATTTGATTAGTACTTTTCAAGAACGTTGCAGGCATGACTTACTATAGCATTAGAAGATAGCAGCTGATGCCAAGAACATGTGGCTGGGGAAAAAGGAAATAAAGCTGGCTGTTGTACTGGGAAGGCATGAAGGCATGTACTTTCCCTTGTGTCACTAATTGTGGCATCGCTTGCTTGTGAATTTGTTTAAGTCAGTTGTTAAGTTTTCTTCTCAGCTGGATGAGTTGCTTTGTAAGTGTTTGAATTGGAAGGATAACACCCATGCTTGTACTTGTTGACAAAAGTAGTTTATTACACTATTGATTTTTAGGTCTCAAAGATTTGCATGTGGCTTGCTCTTTAAACCATGTTCTAGTATTCATGCCGAAACACCAAATACCTTTACTATCCACGGTCCTTTGTTTTGGTATAAAGAACAAGCAAATTTAGGCCAAGAAATTTTAAAATCAAATATCCTTCTCATTTGTGTCTTTTCATAACTCCAAATTTGTGACTTTATCCGTTCTTAGGATGTTATAGAGAGATGGTCGCAATTTTGGGTTTCTGGATGAAAGTTGGACATGATGCTTCAAGGTGTGTACATCAGTCATTTACTTTTCTACTTTCAGTTTCATTCTATGTTCTTAAAGGTATTGCATTCTTTATGTACATGTTCTTTTGGCATTTTCAAGATTGGGTTGGTCACTATGCAATTGGATTTGCAAGATTTGATCTGCAAGGGATCTCGTACAGTCTCTGGGACAATGGTTTTGTTGAGAAACTTGTACTCTAGTTTGGAGATTTATATCATGTTAACTACTAATTTAGTGAATGCAATTATTATGATGTTCAAAACATCATTTATCAGTCGGTGTTCTACATGACTTAGATCTTGGTTTTATTAGTTTGCATATATCTCTTTGACATGAAATAAGAAGTCTGTCTAGGGATTAATATTAATTTTTTTTTTAAAAAGTAAGAGCTACGGTAGTGGGCCTACACCGCCGCCATATGCCTAGGAAGCCGGTCATTAACTGTTGCTGTAAGCTATGACCAGCTGTGATATAGGACATTAATAGCCAATAAAAGAACGGACATACAATCTTGAGTGCCGCTACTATAAACTCCATTGACCGCTGCCATATGTCTATCGCAGCGAGACCTACAGAAGCGCTCTGTACCCGCTATCATTAGCAGCGGTCAAGTGGGCTATTGCAGGGGTTTTTGGCCACTGCCAGAGGCCAATTTTCTTGTAGTGTAGGGTTTTGATTATTTGTAGCCCTTTAATTTTGGATGGATTTGATTATTTGTAGTTGTTTGTTGAGTCATTAGTACTATCTTCTTCATGGATATCACGTTAATATGAAAAGATTATGTAGAAGCTGAAAAAAGCTACTAAAGATAATAATAGAGGTGAGAAAAATGGGTCAAAGGGTAGCATTAGATAGGTTGGAGAAAAATTAAAGTTTGGAGGGGTTATGTTCTGACTATTCAATTTTGTTTTCTGATTTTACTCTCTTGTCATAGACATGAGTTGTTCTTCTAAGAATACAATTGCATAAATAAATGGGTCAAAGGGTTGAATAAGACAAGAATTGCTTGCCATAATTTACTTTTTTTTCTCTTTATAAAACATGTTTAAAGTTACCTGCTCTCTACAATAAGTCGGATCTACTGCCTATCTTAATGCTCTCTTCTGACAAATACGTATTAGAGCTATAAAAATCTCAAAGAATTGTTGTCGTTTAGTCTTACTGCATGCGTGTAATGTGGTAAGTTGGGTCCATACCTGTGGGATCAAAAGAAAATAAAGTTATGTATGGTTCTTACTGAAGTTTATGAAAACGAGCTCCTCTTGTCATTGACAACCTTTAACTTCATCACAAGTTGTTCACGCTGATCGAGCTCCACCTCCGCATATTTGAGACTCATGTTGAGGTAGCGGTCACTGATTTCTCTTAACTCTGCCTTGAGTAGTGACACCTTATCTTCATTTACTTTCTTGTCGCCTGCTTTATCTTCAGCTCTTGATCTCGTGCTTGATTCCAACTATATGGTGTTAGGTTTGGTTAGCCACATGATACTGTTTCTAAATTATTTTATACGGTAGTCAATTTCTATTATCGATAATGAAATTTGATATGCTTGTTTTTAAGTAGTCCAAAACCTGCAAAGTATTATAAAAGAAAATTTGAAGTTCCGTACACCTTTAACTGTGTGTTTGGGTACCATTCTGGGAAAGAGAGAGTTACGCTGCGCTGGGGGGATGAACATGAGGTCTCTCAGTTGTTGGTACTGTTATTTGGATCTTCCAACATCCTCCTATTTCTGGCTTTGTTCGTTAAAACGTAGAAAATTTTGTTTTCTTTCTCCTCACACCACGCAGTCCAACTGACCTATCCACTAAAGTAAAAGGCCTTGGTGTACTTACCTTCTATGCTTTTTGGTGCACTGTGCAATTAAGACAATTAGATTCTCAAAATTTGATTTTTTCAAAGGAACATTTGATCAATATGGCTGACTACTAGTTACGGGTGATTGCTGGTATTTGATTGTTTTTTGCAAATTAGGATTTTCAATTGAGAGAACCATGAAGCTATCATTAAAGTCCTTACAGAGGTAGTTTCTAACATTTCTTATTACGAGTTATTAGGTTTTTGATGGTTTATGTATTTTTACTAAAAAGTCGAAGTTGCTCATGAAGTAATTAAACCAGTTTATGATTCAATAAAAGAAGTGAGCAAGCCATGAAACTTTCATTCTTCTAATCCTTTTTCTTATTGTAGTGGGCTCCCTTTGATTTCCAAATTCAATGAAACATCAACATCTAATGTGGACTTTTGGAAAAGATAGTCGGATGGCCTTTCCTGGTTTAACCTCTCTAATCAAGAAACCTCATTTCTTGCAAGATATTACAGTTCAAGTAAGTGCAACATTATGCTGTTGCTTGTAATGTGAACTTAGTGCATGTGTCTTCTGTTCTTCTAGTGGTAGTATCACACTAGGCATTTTGTGTTAGGGATTATCTATCCACCTTGTGTTAGGGATTATCTATCCACCTTTAAGTGAATACCTAGTTTATTTAGTCTTGGAATATTGCTACCCATGCCCAGACAAGTGTGACCTAGCGTAAGGATTGGAATAGTTTATCTTTTTCTTTGTTCAACACTTGGGTTTCATAGTTGCCCTCATGATTCAGCAGAGAAACTGCTTCTTTGCTCTTCATTCTCTGATGAAACAATATACACATCAAAAGATCTCCCGTTAATTACGGCTTTCGGGTGTTTGCAAGTGTGTTCTTGCAATAAACCTGGCCATTTTTTATATATGGATCTGTGGGGTTGCTGGCGTTATTTTAAGTTCAACTCAAACTAATGCAGGAGCACAAGCTAGTTGAATATGATGGAAAAAGATTTCAAACTGACAGATAAAACTATTTCTTCAAGTGTATGATCAAGAATGGATAATCTGAAATCGGCAGCTTCAAAAATGCGTGCAAGGCACAAGGACATGTAAAGCAGCTAGCAGAATCTAGCCCTTTTTTTGGCCAAGTTGATTTCCTTAAAGTCGACGGGAAATAAGCCATATCAGATGCCTACGAAGGTGTATGATTGTTGAGTAGGTTTTGTGAAATTTACCCAAGCTGGAGCTCTTTTATACATAAGTAATAATGCCCTTAGCTGCACTTCTTTTATGCATAAGTATATTGCCCTTTTTAGACAATTGAACATGTTGCGAACTTTACACCCAATGTCTTGGTTGTGACTTCTTAAGTTACATTTTTTTACTAATTTATGAGTTGAAGCAGTCACTAAAACATATTTCCAGATCTATGCATGATATGATGCATTAAAAGTGTTTCACAATGCTCTTGTAGGAGCACTTTACCGCTTGTGAGAGTATTTTATCGGTTCAAGCAATTCGATTAGTAATTTTCAAGAACTTTGCAAGCATGACTTACTATAGCATTAGAAGATAACAGCTGATGTCAAGAACATGTGGCTGGGGAAAAAAGGAAATGAAGCTGGCTGTTGTACTGGGAAGGCATGAAGGCATGTACTTTCCCTTATGTCACTAATTGTGTCGTCGCTTGCTTGTGAATTTGTTTAAGTCAGTTGTTAAGTTTTCTTCTCAGATGGATGAGTTGCTTTGTAAGTGTCTGAATTGGAAGGATAACACCCATGCTTGTACTTGTTGACAAAAGTAGTTTATTACACTATTGATTTTTAGGTCTCAAAGATTTGTATGTGGCTTGCTCTTTAAACCATGTTCTAGTATTCATGCCGAAACACCAAATACCTTTACTATCCACGAGCCTTTGTTTTGGTATAAAGAACAAGTAAATTTAAGCCAAAAAATTTAAAAACCAAATATCCTTCTCATTTGTGTCTTTTCATAACTCCAAATTTGTGACTTTATCCATTCTTAGGATGTTATAGAGAGATGGTCGTAATTTTGGGTTTCTGGATGAAAGTTGCACATGATGCTTCAAGGTGTGTACATCAGTCATTTACTTTTCTACTTACAGTTTCATTCTATGTTCTTAAAGGTATGCATTCTCTATGTTCATGTTCTTTTGGCATTGTCGAGAATGGGTTGGTCAGTATGCAATTGGATTTGCAAGCCCTATCTTGGAAGATTTGATCAGAAGGGATCTCGTACAGTCTCTGGGACAATGGTTTTGTTGAGAAACTTGGTACTCTAGTTTGGAGATTTGTATCATGTTAACTACTAATTTAGTGAATGCAATTATTATGATGTTCAAAACATCATTTATCGGTCGGTGTTCTACATGACTTAGATCTTGGTTATATTAGTTTGCATATATCTCTTTGACATGAAATAAGAAGTCTGTCTAGGGATTAATATATAATTTTTTTTAAAAAGTGAGAGCTACGGTAGCGGGCCTACACCGCCGCCATATGCCTAGGAAGATGGTCATTAACCGCTGCTGTAAGCTATGACCAGCTATGATATAGGACATCAATAGCCAATAAAAGAACGGATGTACAAGCGGGAGTACCGCTACTATAAACTCCATTGACTGCTGCCATATGTCCATCGCAGCGAGACCTACAAAAGCGCTCTGTAACCGCTATCATTAGCAGCGGTCAAGTGGGCTATTGCAGAGGTTTTTGGCCACTGCCAGAGGCCAATTTTCTTGTAGTGTATGGTTTTGATTATTTGTAGCCCTTTAATTTTGGATGGATTTGATTATTTGTAGTTGTTTGTTGAGTCATTAGTCCTATCTTCTTCATGGATATCACGTTAATATGAAAAGATTATGCAAAAGCTGAAAAAAGCTACTAAAGATAATAATAGAGGTGAGAAAAAATGGGTCAAATGGTAGCATTAGATAGGTTGGAGAAAAAGTTTGGAGGGGTTATGTTCTGACTATCCAATTTTGTTTTCTGATTTTACTCTCTTGTCATAGACATGAATCGTTCTTCTAAGAATACCATTGCATAAATAAATGGTGAAGGGGTTGAATAGGACATGCATTGCTTGCCATAATTTACTTTTTTTTCCCTCTTTATAAAACATGTTTAAAGTTACCTGCTCTCTACAATAAGTCGGATCTATTGCCTATCTTAATGCTCTCTTCTGACAAATACGTATAAGAGCTACAAAAATCTCAAAGAATTGAGTCTTACTGTATGCGTGTAATGTGGTAAGCTGGGTCTGTACATGTGGGATCAAAAGAAAATAAAGTTATGTATGGTTCTTACTAAACTTTATGAAAACCAGCTCCTCTTGTCATTGGCAGCCTTTAACTTCATCACAAGTTGTTCACGCTGATCGAGCTCCACCTCCGCATATTTGAGACTCATGTTGAGGTAGCGGTCACTGATTTCTCTTAACTCTACCTTGAGTAGTGACACCTTATCTTCATTTACTTTCTTGTCGCGTTCTTTCTCTTCAGCTAATCTCGTGCTTGATTCCAACTATATGGTGTTATGTTTGGTTAGCCACATGATGCTGTTTCTAAATTATTTTATACGGTAGTCAATTTCTATTATCGATAATGAAATTCGATATGCTTTTTTTTTAAAGTAGTCCAAAACCTGCAAAGTATTATAAGAGAAAATTTGAAGTTCTGTACACCTTTAACTGTGTTTAGGTACCATTCTGGGAAAGAGAGAGCTGCGCTGGGGGGATGAACATGAGGTCTTTCAGTTGTTGGTACTGTTATTTGAATTTTCCAACATCCTCGTATTTCTGGCTTTGTTCATTAAAACATAGAAAGTTTTGTTTTCTTTCTCCCCACACCATGCGGTCCAACTGACCTATCCACTAAAGTAAAAGGCCTTGGTGTACTTACCTTCTATGCTTTTTGGTGCAGTTGGGGAGGATCAAGCAGGCCCGACTTCACTTCTAAACTACTGAAGGTCAGTTGTCATACATATGCACCAGTTATATGTTTTTGAGTTGAAAACTTCAATGATAATTCTTGATTGCAATTTTATTGGCATAATTGACTCTTGATGGCAGAGGTTTGCCTACTAAAAATGTAAAGCAATGAGATGTAAACTATGTAGTGGATGATGGTTTTGTAAGGGTAAGCCACATGCTTGCCCTCTAATATGGAAAACAAGGTAAATTCAGTGAATCAGATCTCTGCCCTTTCTTAGGGATTTCGACGAACTCACTTTTACCTTTCTAAGCTTTTGCTTAATCTTAACCAGATTGATATCTATTGGAGTCCTTGGACCTTCTAGGGTCTTGTTTTAGAAGTGTTGGAGTTTGTATGTAGAGGACAAGTTCTTTATGTCCTGTATTCTAGATAACCAGTGTCTCGTGGTTACTTCACATTTTGTTGGCAAGCTAGCCATCATATTGGTTGCTTATAGAGATGGGTTATGGGGGCTTTATCTATGGCCTACACTCAGTCATTTTAGGTGAAAGCTTCAGTGTCTATCCAATTACGGAGATTACTTATCGTAGCATTTTCCGTAATTTAGGTGGAAAAGTCACGCTACCTGCCTTTTATTATGTAAATGAAGGTAGAAGGAGATGAACTATGAAACTATGAAGAAAAGACAGAAGAACAAATGCTAAAATTAATATGAAAAAGGAAGAAAGTGTGAGCAATTATCGATTTTTTGTAGTTATTCTCATGTTAGCCATTTTATCATCCTTACGGGGACTAGAAAGCTTAAGGTTTCTCAATTGAAGGCTGGATTTTGGGAGAACATCATATCTGGGTAATTAAAACTATCCACTTCATAGAAAGACACGTGTGAACATGCATGAATGGTTTATGGAAGCCATGATATCATTTTTCAGTCAACTTGAATTGAATTGTTCGCTTTGTTGTTTGCATGGCTGTTTGGTATGCCTGACAAAATGTGAGCAATTGCCTGAACTATAATTTACGTGCATGCCAGTCTTTAGAAGTTTTGTATGTTAAAAAGGATGTATCAAAGTCTAATACTTTGTGTTAGTATATCCTTTTAGGCTATAGTTGCCCAGGGCAGATCGCCCATGCTCGAAGATCACAAATATCCCACTTTTATGACCATGCAATTAGTTGTTTGACAATGTAGCTAGTTGTTACACTGCTTTCAGCACTGCGTTAGGCATGTTTTTGGTGCTGAGCTTTTGCTTGCATTCTTGCTAAGCTTCTTTCTCCCTGATTCTCAATTCCGTTTTCCACCGGAAGCTAATTTTCATTTGCGTGCAGTCTTTTTACATTTCTATTTGTGCAGCATTTTAACACACATACTTCTATTCCTCTCTTTGTTTTCAATGCAGGCTTGCAATCATTGTTCTTTTAGCTACGGTGTTCTCTGATGCGATATACGGATCATCTCCGAACATGATATGAAGCAACCGACCTATAGGATGGTTGCATTTGCATCAACATGGGTAGTGTATTTGTATAATGCAAATTTGTACTTAGGATAAATGTCAAGCTTTTTTGCTACATAGTTATGTTCTCACTTTGTAACCAACCAAATCATTGTAATGGATAACATTAGTTTTATATATTAGATGAAGACTTTTTTCTATTATTTGTTGCTAAATGAAATATTTCTATTATTTTTCGTTAGAATTTGATGCTCATCAAAGACCAAAGGATTCAACGTTAAAGAGGCAACAAGTAATGACAAAACTTTTTGTCGTTGAATGTAGTTTTCAATGACGAAGTCGAGATGTCAAGGAAAAAATTGTGACGAGCAAGGTAATGTTGACGAACAAATGTCACAATTATCGACGAGGCCAATATGTCAAGGAAGAATTGTGACGGTCAAGGTTTTTCTGAGGAACTTGAGTTCGTCAACAAATGTCACCATTCTTGACGAAGGTAAGATGTCGAGGAAAAAAATTGTGACGATGAATAATTTGTTGACGAAGTCAAGTTTGTCGATAAAGTAACCCATTCTTGACGAACTTGAACATCCAGCGACAAATTTGAGTGAACTATTTCGACGAAATAGTTCGTCATTAAATATCAGACATTCCTTGACGAAGTAAAAAATCGTCAATAAATATGATTTTTATTGACGAACACATATATTCGTCGAAAAATACATTTCTTGACGGCGAGTCTTTGACGAACTTCGTGACGAATTTTTTTCGTCACTGTATGTATTTCTTGACGAATAGGCGACCTTCCTCGACGAACCGTGTTCGTCGTTAAATGGCAAATTTCTTGTAGTGGTTGTTAATGTTTTTTCTTTCTATCCTCAATGTCCGTTTCGTTAATTAATGCCCTAACATATCGTTAAACCACTATTTTTGCAGGCCTTGTATGAACAGCTAAGGGGGTCCGAGCAGCAGTCCGGACAGCCATCAGCGTCCACTAGTCCGGTTGCGAGTACTGGGGGTTCGAATCGATGGCTGGATACGCCGGAGGTCGTGAATCGGCCGAAAGGCCGTATACGTGGCCTGCCTAGCACGACTGCTCGTGCCGTGATAGGAGCATCCTCACCCCCTGTTGCCCCTCCACAGACACCGGCTCCTCGTCCTCAGTTGGGGGAAGAAGAGATCCAGCACATTGCTACAGTGGTGGTGAGGATGATCAGGGAGCAGGGCACTGCTGGACAGGCCGAGCTGGCCCCGGATCAGCAGGATCCAGATCCGGGACTCGGCAACCCCTGATGATCCCCTTCCCGTGCCCGTTCCTAGCTTCCCCCCCCCCACCCCCCGTGCCCGGCTTGTACTCTTCTCCCCTCTCCTAACCGGCTGTATCCGGTTCCCGGCTTGTACATATATGAGTTTTTTTTATAATAAATATTTTTTATAATTGATTATATATATTTCTTTCTGTATTGAATATTGCGCGTTGTTGTTGAGAATTGAAAATTGTATTACAGATCTGGGTAATTGAAAAAAAAAATTTTAAAAAAAAATTGACTTTTGGCGACGGATTAATTCCGTCGCTAAAAGTATTCCTACAATCAGTTATTTAGCGACGGGATATTCCGCCGCTAAATAAGTTGTTTAGCGACGGAATATTTCGTCGCTAAAATATTTAATCCGTCGCTAATTTGACAAAAAAGAAAATAAATTAAAATTCTAAAAATATAATTAGCGACGGAATATCCGTCGCTAATGAAAAATAAATCCGTCGGTAAAAATGACATATTTAGCGACGGATTTAAAATTTTCGTCGCTAAACTATTAGTGACGGGCTTTTATACGAGGGATTTTTAGCGACGGTGAATCCGTCGCCAATTGCTTTTGCGACGGATGTTGGGCTTTTAGCGACGGATTTCTCCGTCGCGAAAAGCCTGTTTTCTTGTAGTGGTAAGGATATTAAAATGAACGCCAAAAGGCTGTCCCTCATTTTATTTGGTTGTTTCTTTCTTATCCGTGTCATTGGTTCCTAAGTATATTAGTTGCATGATCAAATTTTCTGAAATGTTAACTCAATGAAATATTAGGTATGCCAAAGAACCTCCAAAGTGCAGTTACACGAAATGAAAATCTAAATGAATTTCTGAATTAAGCAGGGGCTGTGTTAATGCAACGTTTAAAGCATTCCGATTTCCTAGCAATGCTCCGAATTTTATATAAATACTTTATAACTTAGATTTACTGAGTCCCAAAGAGTCGTTTATATATACATGATAGAAGTGCCCAATATATCGAGAGTTACTTCCTTTAGATTTTGTAACACATCCTACATTTAGAATCAACGACGTAGAGCATATAAAATTGGAACCAATTGATTCCATTCTCCATCGTTTGCCAAAGCAAAAATTTAATTTCTGCATTTACCTATTATGACCCACTTTAAAAATCTAGCCTTTCAATAACTCTTATGATTGTTAAAGAGTAGCTCTTAGCAAACTACTTAATGTTTCTATTGTATTCAATAAATCAAGTTACTTATGTAGACTGTAGGGAACAATCTCATGCTTCCCAAAAAAAATAAGAAAACTCACACATGCACAATCTCACACTTCCAATTCGATTACAAGAGTCTCTAACAATGCACAATCTCACAAATGCTCAATGCTCAATGCAAGGTTTAAAGATTTAATAATATAAAAAATAACAAAAACATGCATTAAACGAAATTAGGGCAATGGGCATACAGATCTCGAGGTGGGTGCGGCAGAGGCGACAGTGGAGGGCTTGGTGGCACTGGGTCGGGGGAAGGACAGGGGTGTTGCTGGAGTTGGGTCGCCGGAGGTGAGATCGTCGTGGGTGAGAGATAAGAGACAGAGAAAGAAACGGGGAGAGAGAAAGAAAAGCAGATCTGCGTGATTTAAGGGTTGACTTTTAGCGACGGGATATTCCGTCGCTAAAAGTCCGTCAGTAAAAGTCTTTTCTAAACACTTTAACCAACGGCATTTTTAGCGACGGTAGCATTCCGTTGCTTAATTTTTTTTAAAAACCCTCGAAAATTATAAAGTTGCTAAAAAAAATTTCCGACATTCAAAGTTCGTTGGCAAATATTTTTACCGACGGTAAAACCCGTCGCTGAAAGCTCTTTCAGCGACGGAAAGAATTCCGTCGCTAAAAGCCTTTTTTCTTGTAGTGTCTGAGCTTTCAACCTCAAGATTGAACTTTATCATCTACTAGAGTGACTGCAGACAATTGATCATTATGGTGGTGGGTAGTAAACCATTTGATGGTACGGTAAAAATCTCCACACCTGTTTTAAGAATTGATGCATTTAGCTACAAGATCAACGGAAAAATTCCCAAAAGGATCGGTAATAACCTCGGTGGCCTAATAGGTGTAAACATAAATAAGTAAAGAAGGAAAGCGATGAGCATTTTTGCTGCTACCTCCAAACAACATTCCCTGCTGCCTATCATCAAATTGACTTTGACCTGTGCAGCAGTCGCCCATGCAAAGGATGAATGTGAGAACTTTTGTAGCTCAAGCTGATCAAGCCTGACATCCTTGCGTATGATAGGGCACTTATATTTGAGGGCCTAAACATTTTCTTTTGTTTTGCTACCCAAGATTCTTTAGTATAACCTGTTATATTCATTCCTCTTACACGAGCTTGACCAAAATGCATACCAAAAAAACTTCTCCAAGCTAATTTTTTTCTTGGTTGCCTATTGGACAGATTATGTACAAAAAAACTTCCTCACCCCCTGCTTCCTTAACTTTTGACAATTACCAACAATAACATTCCTTGCAAATTCTAAGCCAAGACCAAAGACTTGTTTCCCTAATTATAAGTTAGAAATCAATGTGACTGCAGACCCGTTTTTGCGTACGAATTGATTGAAGGGAGACCTTTCTTGTGCTAATGGTCAAGGCATTTGCATTGATTACATGGCAACACCCGAGGAAAAATAAGAGGGAGCTGAATGTCAAGGCATGGGCCTACCTATGGAACCCCTTTTCAATGGTCAAGGCATGTGCACTTGAACTTCCGAGATGTTTCCAGGAAGCTCATCTCTCGAGCAAAAATAAGGTCCTCCTATTGCTACAACGACTGCTATGTGCATCAGTCCAAGTAGTCTCTCATTTGGATGACTACAAGAATATTAATCAAAGATACAACCTCTTTATTACTCGCGGTGTTCTTATGGTTGAGTAAATTTCAAAAGGTGAGCTGGCAATTGGGGCAAAAATTAGGAGTAATTTGTCTGGAAAAACACAAAAAGAACGTGCTAACATTCTATTTTTCTTTTAGAAGCACAAGTTTAAAGATTTCTTCTCCCATTACTGATCTTTAGGGGATTATTCAACGCAGGGGCCGTACAAATTTGCTTGCACCTGCAGTTAGCAATTCTAACGCCACCATCTTTTCATTTCTAGGTACGTATATAACCTGCAGGAGTCAAAGTTGGAGGTGATAGCCAATGCTGGAATTAGTAAATATTGCACTATTTTTTGGAGATTATCTAATACAGGACCTTTGGACAATTTGCACCATTGTCCTCTTTTTAACACTCGCTAGAGTGCCAAGCTATAAGTAAGCATGTTTCCATGGTGACATGATGAGATTCCTCAACCCAAGACTTTCAAGCTTTTACTGGCATCTAGATTGCAAATGTCCACATAGGCTGCCAGAGGTTTCAGACTTTAGGGGGTAGCCAATGTCTTCACCAAAGTCTGAGGCTTACAAATTGCAAGTGTACCATGAGTAATAGTCTTTGGTCCTTTGTATATGAAGAAAGGGTTATGAACTAGACCCTGTCAAACATATTTTATGTTAATTATGACTGAACTTCAAATGCTTTGCCATGCATACCATTTTACAGCCTTAGGGTGAGATTTCGTTGCTTCCCATTTGCTATGGCAGCAGTAGTATTTTTGGCTCTAATCCTGAGTTTCTCGGCCGTAAGCGCGGTAACCAATATCACCACCGATGAACATGCACTTCTTTCCTTTAAAGCCCCTATTACCAGCTGGTCCTCCTCCGTCACACACGTCTGTAATTGGACTGAAGTAATTTGCAATCGTCACGGAAGATTTGCTGCCTTGAACCTATCAATCATGGACCTACTGGGCACCATTCATCCAAGTATGGGAAATCTCTCCTTCCTCATTTTTCTTGACCTCAGAAACAACAGCTTCTCTGGCGGTATCCCCAAGGAAATGGCTCGTTTGCGCCGAATCAAAGAAATCAACTTGAATTTCAACGACTTCAGCGGAGGGCTTCCCACGTGGCTGGATGAGTTGCCTAACCTTGAACATCTCCTCCTTGGAAATAACAGCTTCGCAGGCACCATTCCACTATCATTATGGAATGTCTCAAAGCTTAAGAGGGTGATTTTGACGTTTAATTCTCTACAAGGAAGGATTCCGGACAAGGTTGGCAATCTTTTTAATCTAGAACTGCTTAGCCTATCTGGCAATGAGTTTACAGGCCATATCCCATCCAGTTTTGGCAAATGTTCAAAACTTCAGGCATTGTCATTGTCGTATAACCAATTCACTGGACCGATACAAAGAGAAATTGGAAACCTAAAGTTACTTAAGGAGTTAAATTTGGTGTCATAACGACTTGACTGGTATGATTTACGCTTATTGTAGTCTCTATTGGCCTAACTGCAATTTAAACTTTGAAATTTATGGCAATTGGATTCTTGACTTTCAGATTGAGTCTTTAAATCCTGACATGTATGGTGCAAAATTACCTCAAATCCATTACCCTTAAGCTTTCACTTCTCTATGCTTAGGAGTTGTACTTTTGGGCAAACAGTGACATAGCTTTTGTTCTCAATGGATGCGGGGTTTTGGTGCCAAGGTTGAAATTTCTGTACTTGAAAGGTCAGGGTTCAAGATGTCAAAAAAGGCTACAATTTTTTCTATTTTGGTTATCAAATCTAGAATTGGAAACCAATTTCCCTGCAACTTATAGCTGTAATAATCACATTTTTACAGCCTAAAATGGCCTCGCAAGTTTCCTATATTTTTTACCTTTTTTGCAGGCACTATCCCGTCTTCTCTATGTAACTTATCAAAGCTTGAGAAGTTGAATTTGGATAATATATCTTTACGAGGAAACATTCCACTGGACATTGGTAATTTTCAAAACTTGAAGTGGTTACACATGGTCGATAACCAACTAACCGGCACCATTCCATCATCATTATACAACATCTCGACACTTAGTAGAGTTGCTTTAAGCGGAAATAATATATCTGGGACTCTTCCTGCCAATATGTCCAAGTTCCTCCCAGAGCTCGAAATGATTTTTCTTGCTCAAAACATTCTATATGGCCAAATTTCAACGGGTATATCTGGATGTTCCAAGCTTCAAATTTTGGAATTGTCTCAAAACAATTTTATTGGACCTATGCCAAGAGAGATTGGGAATATAACTATGCTTAAGGAGCTATCTCTTAATGGAAACCACTTGACAGGTACGGATATGCTACCAACTTTTGTTTTTCCAAGTCATATAAGTCTAGCACTTAAAGTTATTTTCGAAGACACAAGAAAATTTGTAAATTTTCTCCGTTGCTAAATACATAGGATATACTTCTTTTTGTTCTGTTAGATAAAAGCTTTATGCTGATATCTTTATCTCGACCATTAGAGGTAGAAGTTGGAATTAGTTTGTGAACTTGTTAATAGGGAAGAATATGCAACCTATGGCTGCAAAGTACTGAATAATGACTAGTGACTCTTTTCGTAAGTGTACACAAAATCTACTGCTAGTTATAAAACATATTTAGCAACAAATCCACCAAAAGGTGAATGCTGCCTATTATACTTGTTATGCTTATCATGCCAATGTTCTTTGAGTTAACTAGTTATCAAGCCCTCTATATTTAAAGTTATTTACAGACACTTTTTTTTTTTTCAAGTTTCACCAATTTAAGAAGTACTTTTGTCAGTATATGGTCCATTTAACCATCAAAAGAGCCCTGTGCTTTACATGTAATGAAGTACCTGGGGCATGAGTGGAAGCACATTAAACAAGTTTTACCAAAAAAATTCCCTCTTTTGAATTTACTTTGTTTTTCTTCTCCTCCTTAATTACTTGTACATCATAATCTAGTAAGAGTTAAATACCAACTATATTAGCCAGTTGTCGTCGTGCTCCTCGTTATCAACCAAAACCCTAAACACGACAATCATTGCCATCAACCAAACGTCCAAACCCATTACCATCCGTAGTCACCATAAACCTAATTGACACAAAAAAATACCATAAACCCATTGTCACCATAAACCCATTACCAACCCATTGACACCAAAAAATACCACTAACCAAATCCACCCGTTAACAGGATGTACACACCCCATAACCGCCCATAAACACCATCGACCAAATCCGCCGCATCACCAGACCCTTATGCACCGCATAACCAACCGTAGACATCGTCAGCCAAACCCTCCCATTAGCATAGTTATGTTTCAAATTTAAAAAAAAATAAAATAAAGAGGATGAGTTTCACTGAGGTAATGCATATAAATGACACTTGATAATAATCGACATCACTCGGGGATACAAATTTCTTCAACAAATTATCTGACTAGTTAAGACGTTTAGAATCGTATTGACGACAACTGTGTAGATATTGAAAAATGAATCTCATTTTGGTGCATTCCGATCCTAATAGATTATAACAATTTTCTAAAACTACTGTCAACGTAAATATGTTTCTAATTTTCACCAACATGTTGATTTTCTTAGTCCTTTCTATCCTCATTTAACTTTTTGTGTATTAGAATCTATTGAACAATGTTTTCATGTTGATATCAGGATCGCCTAAACCTGTAGGCGAGGCTAGACTCACACCGACTTTAGGAGATTCACACCCAAACTTATGTTGAGTTGGTAAGATGCATGAAATCTTGACTGAGATTGAGGAAAATTGGGACTTAGATTACTTAGAGTAGTTTTACTAGTTGTTTAAACAAAATTTTATTTTATTTTAGTATCATTTATGTGGAATATAAATGCATGTATTGTTTTCTAGAATCCACCAACCAACATGAACACCATGAAGGCAATCATTTGCAGGTCTACACTCCATTTGGTTAACATTTTTTTTTTACTTTTTTTTTATTTTATTTTTGAAATAAGAGAACATTTATTAGCTTGACTAAATACCATTTTTCAAAAATATGAAACTCCTCAGTGTTGTTTGGATGAAAGTTCCAACATATTTGTATTTCAAAATGAGAGACGTATATCTTCATGTATTTGCAAATCATATTAAAGTTGTATTCCTGCCAGCGCCACATTAATTTCTACTTTGGCCATTGATTTGTAGCACTCATACTAAAGACTACTTCCCTACTAGTTCCTCACATCCGTTTTGTCGGAATAGCTTTCCATATATGAGATTGTATAAGCATATCTTTCATATGAAACTCAGACTCAGACAAAAAACCATGTCAATAATGAGTGGATTGCAAAAACACATCACATTAATCGGCTAACCTCAAGATCCAATAACTTGCAACTCAAATTTAAACCAAAAGAAAGACTAGTCTAATTAGATTAAATTTAACCAAGACCATGGGAGTTACTTCTCTCTATTGGTTTGTGAATAATAAAAGTGACAGAATAATATACAATAAGATTCTGTATATTGAGCTACGAATACCATAATAGTAGGCAACCTAGAGCTAATAGCGTTAGATATTTCAGTGTAAGGGGCTCAAGATATTAATTTGAAGCTGTGACAAAGTAGTGTTTCAATAGGAGAATCAATTGTGCACACCTTAACAACTTTCCACGAGACTAAACTAATATGTTTAAACTTACGATAGACACCGTGGCCTCTTTGGATCGATAGACTCGTGCTCATGAACTTGGTACCTGTTGAAGCACTCTATCGACTTTGCCGCCATACAACGGTTGTTGTCTAGTTGTTACAAATCTCTCTAAAATTCAAAAGTGAAAATAAAATTTATCTGTATCCCGTGCAAAGGAAAAAGGAAAGAAAATGGTAACATTAATTGAACGAATTTTAGGTATATTGCACTCTAAGAAAAGGAAAACAGTAGGTTTTCTCTTAAGAATGTAAGAAAAGGAAAAGGAAAAGGTAAAAGTAAAAGTTTGACAAATTATTTGAGAAATTAGGTGACTTTGATGAATGATTGTTAGTTAAGGTTTGCTCATTCTATGATTGAGATAAAAGGTATTAGTGCTAAAATAGAGTAGTATATGATATTCCTGGTGATGTGTACGACTAACACAGCCAACTATTGTATCATAAAATATTTTAAATGGAATATATACATGTGATCAGTAGAAAAACACTAACGAGTTTTGACGTAATATATCATAAATAATTTTACACGTACATTAGTACGGGTAGAGAAAGAAAGTGCTATTGTTCGCATTTATGTTCTTTGCCTGGTTTTTTTTTTTTTGGGTGAAAGTCAGTTTATTAATTCCAAAGGATCGTATTTACAACTTTGTTCTATAATATCTCTCACATGTCTACTCTTTATAGTATGAAATACAAAGTTGCCTGTTAGTGCTTGAGGTTGGTTCTTGCTTCCAGCTTCTCACTCTCCCATGTAGCCAGCGTTTGATCAGTTGCATAACATCCTCTGTTGATTGAGCTTGTTGTGTGAAGACTCTATTGTTCCTTTCTTTCCATATCATGTACACAACAACTGCAGTTCCTAGCTTCCTCAACTTAGTTTCGAAACTTTTACCTTTGAACTTTGTGGCTGCATAATCCAAGTATTGTTCCCATGAATTCCCTTGATGTGTTATACACATCCTTGTCCAGACCTCCTGCCATATCTTCTTAGTAAATTCACATTCCCAGAATAAATGATTTGCATCCTCCAAATGCTTGTTGCATAGGACACATGTATCATCTGTTATGTAATTCCAGCTTTTAAGCTTGTGTTTTGTTCTTAGTCCTTCTTTACAAAGCATTCATAAAATACAATCACATTTAGGAATATTGCCTGTAAACCACACTGTTCTTTGCATGGTAGCACTATCGAGATGGAATTTGAAGTTATATTAATAGCACTAAATGTACTTTCATATGAAAATACCTAGTGACGCAGCCTTATATCTAAAGTTAGCTATTGTTTTTATTAAAGGCAAATTTCGTTTGCTATCATATTTTCACTTTGGTATCACGCAAGTGAGCAAATGTGACAAATGATAGACCATCCACAAAATAATGGTGAAAAAACGTATCGCTCCATTACTAACGCACCTTTTCAAATGGTGTATTCTTGCGTGTCCGACCAGCTGGGGCACTTTGTTAGAGGACAAAAAAAGTATTTGTAAATAAAATCAGGTGCAATTAGTCAAATGTCATTTTAGTACACTGCATTTACTTTTCTTAGCTCGCCAATATTATGAAGAAGTAGCACAGGTGGGGGAGACAAGAATGCTCTATTCTCAAATTGAAATTGAAGATTCAGGGCATAATGCATTGGACAGTGACTCCAGAGAACTAGGAAATAGAATTAATGAATCTTTGAAATGGTAGAATCAACAATTAGTGTAATTATTTCAGTGAGAATAATATGTTATGATACGATTAATGTAGAAATATATATAAGAAAATCAGACAGAATTCATAAAAATAGGACTTCACCAAATTGGCGAGAGTAAAAATTAGAGACAAACTCGTCTTTCATATCTCTATGCCGATATGATTTGTGTGGTGGTTATCGTTAGGTTTGGTTTAACTAGAATGTCCTCACCTTTCATGCCTACGAAGATTCAGCATGCCAATATGTCAAGTAGATTGAACAATTAAGCTAACTTTACACTTGCAAATTTTATCTGTTTGCAGGTACAATACCACAAGAGATTGGTGACCTTTCTAATTTAGAGATAATAGATCTAGGAATGAACATTTTAAGAGGTACTATTCCGGCAACCATCTTCAATATATCTACGCTGCAAGGAGTATCACTTTCATACAATCAACTTTCAGGAACATTGCCATTATATACAAGCCATCAACTAGCCAATCTTGAATTTATTTATCTTGCGCACAATAGCTTCACCGGTAACTTACTCAACTCAATTTCAAATGCTTCAAAACTCGTCAGCCTAGACCTAACCAGAAATAATTTCAGTGGTATAGTTCCTAACTCACTTGGTAATTTGGGACTCCTGGAGGGACTTAGACTGGGATGGAATAATTTCACCAGTGAACCATCATCTCCAGAATTAAGCTTAGTCAATTCCTTGACAAACTGCACGAAATTAAGAGTGTTGGCGATGTCAAAAAATCCTATAACTGGCACCCTTCCAGTTTCTATTGGAAATTTGTCTGCTTCTCTCCAAGAGATTTCTGCACATAGTTCTGGAATCAGGGGAACCATTCCTAATGGGATTAGTAACTTAAGTGGTTTGTTTACGTTAGCTCTCTATGGAAATGACTTGACTGGATCTATTCCAAATACCATCAAAGGGTTGCAGAAGCTTCAAGGGATAGATGTTGGTAATAATAAGCTACAAGGGTCCATTACAAATGACCTTTGTCAACTCCCTAAATTAAATGGCTTATACTTGGGTTACAACCAACTTTCCGGTTCGCTGCCAGCATGCTTAGGGAACATTACTTCTCTAAGGCGCCTTGATTTAAGTTCCAACAAATTAACTTCTACGATACCAGCAAGCCTTGGAAAACTTAAGGATTTATTGTTGTTTCGGGCACGCTTAAATTCTTTCCATGGCAATCTACCTTCAGATATTGGAAATATGAAGATTCTTACAAAATTAGATCTAGCGTACAATAATTTCTCTGGTGATATCCCTGGCAGCATTGGAGATCTGCAGTATTTGGTCGGACTTTCTTTGGAACATAATGATTTAATGGGGACTATTCCGGAGACATTTCGATATTTAGTGAGCCTGGAAACCTTGGACTTGTCTCAAAACAACCTCTCGGGCGTAATTCCCATGTCTTTAGACAAACTCCCGTATCTCAAGTACTTCAATGTGTCTTACAATAAATTACATGGACAAATCCCAAGTGGGGGACCGTTCGAAAACTTTACAAGCCAATCTTTCCTGCCAAATGAAGCTCTATGTGGTGCCACCCAATTTGGTGTTCGTCCATGCAAAACCAATTCTGTTGATCAATTGAAGAAACTTCGAAAGTTGGTGATTATATGTGTTTCATCTGCAATTTCATTGGTTGTACTTGTCTTGACGTTTGTACTTTTGTGGATAAGATGCCAAAAGGACAAGAGACCTCCCGTAGAAATTGATCTACAGCCAGTGGCTGAACATCGTAAAATCGCTTACCAAGAAATTCTAGAAGCAAGTAACGGGTTTGGGGAAAGCAATTGACTTGGTAATGGAAGTTTTGGATCGGTATACAAAGGAGAACTTTCTGATGGGATGGCTGTTGCCATAAAGGTATTCAAATTGCAACAAGGAAGAGCCCTTAAAAGTTTTCACGTGGAATGTGACATAATCCGCAATGTTCGCCACCGAAATCTTATCAAAATCGTCACAAGTTGCTCGAACCCTGATTTCAAAGCCTTAATACTTGAGTATATGCCCAATGGGAGCTTAGAGAAATGGTTGTATTCTCACAATTATGTCCTAGATATATTTCAAAGGTTGGACATTATGACTGATCTGGCTTGTGCGTTAGACTATCTTCATCATGGTTGTGCACCGCCTATCGTTCACTGTGACCTGAAGCCTAGCAATATCTTGCTCGACGAAGATATGATGGGGCACGTGAGTGACTTTGGAATCACCAATCTGTTAAATGAGGAAGAGCTTGTGGCACATACTATGACCCTTGGCACCATTGGATATATAGCACCAGGTGATACACATTTTTTCTCAATCTCATTCACTTAGAGAAAAACTAGCTAGACTTCGATTTCCAGTTCTATTGCATTTATTTATTATCCTCTTCATTCCTTTGATAAGCTATAATGTGTAGAATATGGGTTGGAAGGATCGGTATCCACAAGCTGCGATGTTTACAGCTATGGAATTATGCTGATGGAGATGTTTACTAGGAAGAAGCCCACAGATGAAATGTTTACACGACAAATGACCCTAAAGTGTTGGGTGAAGGAGTCGCTTCCAAGTGCGGTAATTCAGGTACTAGATAAGAGCTTACTGAGGCAAGGGAGTGAAAATTCATTGGCAGAGGTGGACTGTGTGTCATCCGTATTGAAGTTGGCTTTGGACTGTGCTGCTGAATCACCAAAGCAAAGAATCACCATGAAAGATGTCTTGGCAACACTAAAGAAAATCAGAGGTCTTTATCTTGAAGGGAGAGGTTTGTTAAAAGTATCAAGGGTGCACTAGATTAAGCAATGTAATGACGTAATAAGTCACCGTAAGACACCCGGACGACTAGCTACCAGTGTATCTTTATTTCCAGTATGTTTGAATTTTGGCTTCATTTGTAAGTTTCTTATCTACCAGTTCGACATCTCGGCAGCCAACTGGTCCTCTGCTACCTCTATTTCTAACTGTATTGGTGTCGCTTACAGCCCTCGCCACGAAAGAGTTGCAGCATTAAATCTTGTGATCATGGGATTAGTACGCAGCATTCTTCCAAACAGTGGGAATCCTCTCATTTCTTGTTTCCCTCAACATTAACAACAACAGTTTTTGTGGCCATCTGTTCAATGAGTTGGCTCATTTGCAGCGACTAGAACAAACATATTCGGATGACAACGAAGTTTTTACCCTCACACCATTCAGGGCTTCATCAGGAGCAGAGCTTTGTAAGTGGTTGATTCTAGTTGAGTGCCAAAAACTACAAAAATTAGTATGACAACAATGAACAATGAAATTTGATGCGCATAAATCAGCTGCCAGGAGTGACATTAGTATTTACCAAAAAAGATAATGAGTACCATTGATATTCTTATGCTGCAACTATCAATGAAATTTGATGCACATAAATAAGCTGCGGGGAGTTACATTATTTACCAAAAAAGATAGATATTCTTATGCTGCAACTACGAGGAGCCTGACTTTTGTTGTGATCAAGTAGCCTAAAGAACGTCCGGGAAAGGCTCGTTAATCAGGTCTTTTGTTCCATTTTGCTGAATGAAACATTGTAGTCTATAAAATTCTAAACTGACCAGAGGAGAATAAAAACATAAAAAAAAAAATGTGGATCCAGGAAGAATATGGATTCGCAATTGACAAATGAACAAAGTTACCCAGTGAGAGAGCATATCGATCCCAAAGTGGAATGGGACTCAATCATAATCTGTGATGGATAATGAAGGAAATCGTCGTTCTCATACTTGACAAAACCTTGTTGTGGGATGGAAGACAAGTGGACCGTCGGATGACACTTAAAAGGAACAAACTAATCTTTCGGTAATTGTAATACCTTTCAGTGCAAAGTTTGAGATAAAACTACTAGCGTAGTACGTCTTTGTTAACCTCGATCCGCAACTCGTCATGATCATGATGATGTAATTCATGTAAGATATGGATCTGGAGCTGAGGATCAGTTCCACATGGATCGATGTCTAGAGCTGTAGAATTATGCTAATGGACGTTTACTAAGATGAAGGTTGGGAATGACATATTTGTGCAAGATATGAAGCAAAAGTGTCAGGTCAAGAAGTCACATTGCAGGCTGTGGATGTAGATTTGCCAAACGAGTGGGAGGTAAATAACCAACGGAGGTTATCAGTGTATAATCCATCATGATGTTTGCTTTGACTTGTGCTGCAACCAGATCAGAGAACCAATATGAATGAGAGGACTGAATAAAATCAGGGTAGATTTTCTTGCTAGTCATGAAGGGACTTGATTTTTTTGGTTTGGACATCGAAGTATCAAAGGGTACGTTATAAGGCGATGCACCAGAGTGCCACACAATGCCCATATGATTATATCGTCTTTCTGCAACCTGAACGTCTAGACTTCCAGTACGTTTATCAAGTTGTGTAGTATGTATGACTCATAGACATTGCACGTTGTGTAGTATGTCACTCCAATTCAGCGAAACATAGAAATCCACATGAAGTACTAATTAGAAATCTGAACATGGACTACTGAGTGGCCAATCTTTGGAACCAAGCATTGGTTGCAGGTACTTTGAAGTTCTTCTTCAACATATCTTTTTGGCTCATGACCTTTCTTTCAAATAGCGACTCCTAACCGAACTTCATCTGGTACCCTTCGAAAATTATATCAGAATCAAGTACCCTGACGTAGACCAGTTCCATGGACCATAATCTTGTAGAGTCAAATGCCCGTTCTTAGGTTTACAAGTTCAGATATAGTACTTACTAGAAATCTGAATATGGACCAGTGAGTGGTCAATTTTTAGAACCAAGACTTTATGATTACTACATATTTCTTTCATTTTGTTTATATACAATGTTCCCACCCGATCTTGGCTACACCTATAGGCCCACTGGGGGTCCCAATTCAACGCTCACAAGCTGGTCAAAGCGACGCATGCTCAAGTCTCGTGCATTTTCCCTTTGTGAAGCAACCTTGGTATGCCTTCCCCCTTAAGGGGGTCGGCCACCCTGGGGTCGGCCACCTACCTTGACGACCGACTACTATCTTTCACGATCGCACGTCGCAGTGACGACTCCCGCGTCCGCACGACGGATCCACGACTCTCGTTGACCGCACACCATCTCCGCGACCTTTCGTCGCCCGCGTCTGCTCGACGGCTCCACGACTCTCGTCGCCTGCGCGCCAGCTTCGTGACTCTCCTCACCGCCCCCATGCACCATTCTCATGCTACGTGCCCCCGACACCAAGTATCGCTCCGCGACACTCGTCGCCGCTCTCATGCACCATTCTCATGCTATGTGCCCCCGGCACCAAGTATCGCTCCGCGACACTCGTCGCCGCTCTCATGCACCATTCTCATGCTACGTGCCCCCGGCACCAAGTATCGTCCCGCGACACTCGTCGCCATTCTCATGTTACATGCCCCTGGGCACCACACTCATTCACCATACCATGCGCACCTTGCCTTGGTCGTGGACCATGCTTCGACCCACTATCCTGAGGGTGCATCATCCTGCGGGGATAGGCGACTCCTCCGGGACACTATCTCCGCCAGGGAGCTTTTCAACTCCCCTTCTGCCAGGTAGACGGCTCCTCCGAGATGCTACCTTGACGCGCTCCGAGTGTTTCAGCACTAGGACCCCTCGCGGCGGGATGGGCTCACAACCCTAAAGCCCTCGCCGGCTCAATCAACTGACAGGGCTCCGGCCCTCGCGGCGGGACGGGCTCGCAACCCTAAAGCCCTCGCCGGCTCAATCGACCGGGGGCTCCGGCCCTCGCCCGCACAATCAACCGACGGGCTTTGGAGGGCTCCGTTCGTAGTGCTCCAGCACGAGGACCCCCCCATCATGGACTCTGAGTATCGAGCTGTGAGCATGTACACTCATGTTACCATTGATCATAGACACCGCCAGGGCAATGACCCCCGGGTCACTCCGGGACGGGAGCAGGTCCTCGGAGGGCATCGCACCCGGCCCGCCTAGCAGTTGGCTGCAGAGGCAACCCTCACAGCTGCTAGGATCTATGCGCGTCTCATGACGCATCTCGTGGGATTTAGTAAGGGCTTGGACTGGAGGTTGGGGCAATGGGCTACTCTGACCACGCTACCGCGGTGTGGTCAGTCTCTTCAGACAGGCAGAGAGACGCTGCAAGGACAGGGCAGCACAAACTCGGGGACCGGCAATTCGACGAACAATCAATACTGTGGGACCCCCTCCGGTGACGTGTCACTCCCGGAGGACGACACGTGTCGGCTGATGACACGCGCGCATTTGTGCCTATATATAGTGGATTCTGGAGCTTATTCAAGGACTTCTATCTCATTTGACATTTTCACTTTCTCTCTCTAAAAGTGATTCTCTCTGGATTTCTAGTGAGAGAAAGACATTCGGACTCCTGACATCAGACCCTTGACGTGGACTGTCGACTGCCGCCCCTGTTCGTCGTCACCCTGCTTGCGCGGGGCTGCCAGCCCTCGCGACCTGCCTGGGGTGCCTTGCTCTCAGCCCTTACTCCATCCTTGTTGTCTCCCACTTTGTCTACTTGGAAGCCAACTCAGACTGCATCCTTTGTGGCACCTCTACGTGGCAACGAACCCTCTTTCCTTGGCAACATACAACAATTTGACCACAGCATAAAATAGAGACTTCACTCTCATATTGGTACCCCTGCACCAGCACTCCAAATGATATGGATTTGGTAAGCTAAAATCCCAAAGGTTTGGATCAAACTAGAAGAGGGTCAAATGCGATATGAGGATCCTTTCCTACCACAAAAATTACAGAGAGAATTTTAGCGTGATTCATTGCCTTTTTTTTTCCCCTTTTCTTTCACTAGAAGCTCTTTAAGGACACTTTTCGCTGGTAAAATGGGGTTGTGATGGCATGTCCATGCCTTCATTAAAGTTGGACAAATTCTTACTTCATCTCCATAACTTCTTGTTTGCAAATTGCTAATTTGAAAAGAACTTAGCATTGCTAATTTCAAAAGGTCAAGAGGACATCAATGGCAAAAGTTTGTTGCTTCCTGTTTCCCATAGCAGTAGTGTTCTTGGTACCATTTCGATGTACGAGTTACTCTTCTGCCATGGCCACTATAACCGACATTACCACCGATGAATTTGCTCTTCTTTCCCTCAAATCCCATATAACCTTCGACCCTTACGACATCTTGGCGGCCAACTGGTCCTCTGGTAGTCCTATTTGCAATTAATTCGGTATCACTTGCAGCCGTCGCCACAAAAGAGTTGCAGTGTTGCATCTTGCAAACATGGGACTAGTAGGCAGCATTCCTCCAAGCATTGGAAATCTCTCATTCCTTGTTTCCCTCTATCTTAGCAACAACAATTTTCATCGTCATCTACCCGATGAGTTGGATCGTTTGCAGCGACTAGATGGTATCAATTTGACCGATAATGGTTTCTAGGGCCAACTTCCGTCAAGTCTATGCAAATGTTCCAAGCTTCAGTTGATGTCGTTGGAGTTTAACAAATTCAATGGATCGATACCAAGAGAGATTGGGGATCTAACAATGCTCAAACAGTTATACCTTGGCAATAATAACTTGACAGGTACGAAATTTTTCTTTCCTTTTGGTTTTATATGGTTACTAATGAGTCATTGTTAGTCTAACTTTACACTAATGGTTGGATCCTCTGCAGTTGGGCAGAGGTTTGGTTGGCTGCCAAATTTCGCTAAAAAGTGTAATTAATTGCATCTTTCTTCAGGCATCATCCCTCCTATATCAAAGCTCGAACTGATATCATTGCGTGACAACAATTTCACTGGAGACATACCAACAGAGATTGGGAATATCACACTGCTTAAGGAGTTATATCTTGAATATAACTACTTCACAGGTATGAATATGATCTACTTCGACTTTTAAGTTTCTTAGCCTGCAATTCTATTTTCGTGCTTTAAGTGGCTTCGAAAATCACAAATTTTGATGTTTAATAAGGATCAAAGGTAGGAAGAAATAAGTAAAACGAAATCAAAACAGACAAATAAAAGAAGAAATCTCTTGCTTGCTTGGTAGTTCCTAAGGCAAAACTCTCCAAAACACAGTTTTCAGCATTTTTTCCTAGCATGTCCAAGATACATGTTCATTCATTTTCCTTCGTCTTTTACTCACTATTCATGGCTTCAGCAATAGTAGAAGCTTTGTAAGCGGTAAATAGTTCATGAGGAACAAAAGCTAGATGAGATTAACAAATTAATTAGGTCAACATCAAGCCAAGGGAACAAATGTGCCTAAACCAGCTGCCACGGTGAAGCTAGAACATAGTAAGTGAATAAGATTAATATTGTTTTGTATCAGAAAGGTTCAAAGCTTTCAAGATTAGCTAAAGGAATGAGGGGGTAGAAGAGAATCCTGCAATTTTTTTTCGATCAGGTCGCCTACAAAAGCTCCTGGAGACATGCTCTTTCATCAAAAAAATTTGTTCCAATAAACTACAATGCATCCCCAATGAGAGTAGACAATTTTTGAACCGGCACTCCATATTTTGCAGGTAAATACCAGAAAGTCAATATAAACTTGGGAGCAAATAGTTTTATAGGTGATATTCCCACAACGATCTTCAACTTATCTACACTACGAGGAATTGGACTTGCAGGCAATCACTTTTCAGGAGTGCTGCCGTCGTTTATAGGCCAGAAACTACCCAATCTTGAGCAACTCTTAATTGGAGGAAATGAGTTCACTGGAAGTTTGCCTGTGTCAATCACAAATGCTTCTAAACTCTACAAAATAGACGTCATTTCAAACCATTTCAGTGGTATAATTCCCAACTCATTCGGAAACTTAGCATCCCTGAAAGAACTTCGTCTAGGAGATAATAATTTTATTGGAGAAGCATTGTCACGGGAATTAAGCTTCATCACTTCCTTGACTAGTTCCAAGAAATTGAAGTTGTTATCCTTTCAGTTAAATCCTCTTAATGGAACCCTTCCAGTTTCTATTGGAAATCTCTCGAGTTCTCTGGAACAAATATCTTCAGCTGTCTGTGGAATCAAAGGAACCATTCCTAATGAAATTGGCAATTTAAGCAGTTTGACATATTTAAGTTTTTTTGCAAATGACTTGATTGGAGCTATTCCAATGACTGTCAAAGGGATGCAAAAGCTACAAGCGCTGGATCTTAGCAGCAACAAGATACAAGGATCCATTCCACAAGTTCTTTGTTACTTATCCAACTTGATTATATTATACTTGGATGTAAACGATTTATTTGGTCCGTTGCCGACATGCTTAGGGAATGTTACTTCTCTAAGATACCTTTATCTTGGTTATAACAAATTAAATTCTAGCATGCCAGCAAGCTTTGGGAACCTCGAGAATCTCTTAGAGTTCAACATGACCTCAAATTCCTTGAGCTGCTTTCTACCCTCTGAAATTGCAAGTCTAAAGGTCATTACCTCAATAGATGTGTCATTTAATCAAATCTCAGGCAACATCCCAAGCACCAATTGGGGTCTGCAGAACTTGGTCTTGGCGCACAATAGATTAGAAGGACCTATTCCGGACAAGCTTGAATCTTTGGCAAGCCTGGAAATTTTGGATTTGAGTCATAACAACCTCTCTGGTATGATTCCCAAGTCAATGATTAAACTCTCGAACCTAATATACTTTAATGTATCTTTCAATAGCCTAAGTGGAGAAATTCCAACTAGTGGACCTTTTCAAAATTTCACAAGCCAATCTTTCGTCTCGAATGAAGCTTTATGAGGTGCTACTCGATTTGGTGTCCCACCATGCAATACTAGGATAGTTACTCGATCAAAGACAAGTAGAAAGGTGGTACTT
The DNA here is from genome assembly GCA_033065855.1 of Escallonia rubra. Taxonomy (NCBI): domain Eukaryota; kingdom Viridiplantae; phylum Streptophyta; class Magnoliopsida; order Escalloniales; family Escalloniaceae; genus Escallonia; species Escallonia rubra. The sequence continues at coordinate 108,722 of JAVXUO010000788.1, read as the reverse complement.
ATATGTCTACTCTCTGCGGTTTCACTGGCAGTGCTTGTCATGACATTGGTGTGTGTGCTGACAAGACACCGGAAAAGTAAGAAAGATGAACATGAATTGGATCTTCAGCCTACTACACTACATCGAAGAAGACAGTAATTGAAAGAACAAATGGGTCTTGATGAATAATTTCAACTGTGCTTTTCGTTATTCCTTCGTTCCCTTTTTATATACAGCTTTGTACATCAGATTTTGAGAAAGAGATAAGGAGGGATACATGGAGAGTTGTTACATTTTAAACTAAACACTTATCTGATCCGGGACTCGGGAACCCCTGATGAGCACCTTCCCGTGCCCTTTCCTAGCTTCCCCCCCTCGCGCCCGGCTTGTACTCTTCTCCCCTCTCCTAACCGGCTATCTCCGGTTCCCGGCTTGTACATGTATGAGTTTCTTTTATAATAAATATTTTTTATTATTGATTATATATATTTCTTTCTGTATTTCGCTTATTGCGCGTTGTTGTTGAGAATTGAAAATTGTATTTCTGTACAGGTTTAGGTAATTGAAAAATAAAAAAAAAAATGACTTTTGGCGACGGATTTATTCCGTCGCTAAAGTATTCCTTTCAATCAGTTATTTAGCGACGGAATATTCCGTCGCTAAATAAGTTTTTTAGCGACGGAATATTCCGTCGCTAAATATTTAATCCGTCGCTAATTGGACAAAAAAGAAAATAAATTAAAATTCTAAAAATATAATTAGCGACGGAATATCCGTCGCTAATGAAAAAAAAATCCGTCGGTAAAAATCACATATTTAGCGACGGATTTAAAAATTCCGTCGCTAAACTATTAGTGACGGGCTTTTATACGAGGGATTTTTAGCGACGGTGAATCCGTCGCTAATTCTTTTAGTGACGGATTTTAGGCTTCTAGCGACGGATTTCCCCGTCGCTAAAAGCATGTTTTCTTGTAGTGGGAGTCTGCAATTTTCCCTGACCTATGTGAGAAATATGCAAACCTGAGCCATCACTAATGTGTATTTCATCGGGACCACCATAGTCCGAATAAGAGAGGAGTGTAGCAGGGTCGGAGGTGACATGATGGGAGGCTCCAGTATCAAACAGCCATGGTGAAGAAGTGTTGCGGTGAAATGTAGTGGCATTTGCAGTAGGAGTGGTGAATTGGGGTGAGTGAACAGAGTGCATGGTTTGAACGTCGTTTTCCCGAAGAAAACGAGCCAGTTTGCGGCATTCATTGGTGGCATGGCCGGGACGGTCACAAAAGCGACAGTAAAGAGAGGACCTAGGTGTGGGCGTACGAGACTGATTGATTTGGGGTGACACGGTATGGGAACCGTTGTTGTGACTGGGTTGTTGGTTTGGTGGTCGGCCGAGAAGAGAAGTATTGCCACGAGGAGGAAAATAGCCGGGGTGGCGCCCAGACGTGGTGTTGCCATAAGATGATTGTGAATGAGGAGAGGCCCGATTGTAGCGGTGAGTGTAGTTGGCAGTAGCAATTGACAGAGAAGGAGAAGGATCATCCTTCTTGAGGTGGAGTTCATAGTCTCCTAGCTTGTCACAAAGCTCATCAAATGAGATTGGTATGTCTCGAGCACGTAGGGCAGCGATAATTTCCTTGAATTCAGGGCCTATACCGGCAAGAATGTATAGAACAAGATCATCCTCGGAGAGAGGGTTGTCGACGAGAGCGAGATCATCGGCGATAGCACGCATTTGTTGTAGATACTCTGGAATAGAGCGAGTTCCGCGAGGATTGTTGAGAAGCCGTTCTTTGAGAGACATGACGCGCGAGCGAGATTTGTTGGCAAAGAGGATGAGAAGACGCTCCCATGCTTCCTTCGAAGAGGAAACAGTGGATATATGAGGCTGAATGGTCTCAACGCAACTACCGAGCATGGCGTTGAGTATGAGTTGATCTTGACGATGCCAAGAGGCGTATTCTGGGTTTGGAATTTCAGCAGTGAAGTTGGCTGATTCAGGAATGCTTTGAGGTGGTGGGGGATTAGAACCATCAATGAAACCCAGTAGGTTATGGCCAATTAGACCAGAATATAGCTGAGTTCTCCACACTGTGAAGTTAGTATATGTGAGTTTGGTGGGAAGGTGTGATGGTGCATTGAAGAGAACTATAGAGTTGGCCATGGATCGGAAAAAAAAAGAGCTTTTAATCAAAGAAGGCTCTTGATACCATGAAAGAACAAATGGGTCTTGAATAATTTCAACTGTGCCTGCTTTATTCCTTCGTTCCCTTTTATATACAGCTTTGTACATCAGATTTTGAAAAAGAGATAAGGAGGGATACATGGAGAGATACACGGAGAGTTGTTACATTTTAAACTAAACACTTATCTGTAGAAGATTGTGAGAGGTTCATGTGGATAAGCTTATCCACGCCTGGTTTATCTCTTCTTAACAGTAATTCCCCTTGAAACAACTGAAAGCTGAAAGTATCAAAGCTAAACTAAAGAAGACGGTAATTCCCCTTAAAGGATACATTACTTTAAGGGGAAATCGGATGTATTGCTTTGCCATAGGGGACTTCTCTATGGCCACTTACGTATACAATGTTTTTTGGCCAAAAGTCCTAGTATTCCATTTAAGCTCGAAACATGTATACAACCAACACTACACCATTTCAAGAATCCAAAGGCAATACTAGTCTGTACAGTTATCAAACAAAGCCGATGTAATAATCACGAAATGTTGTAGCCAATCCCTAAACACCATGTTGCTGATCCCCCAAGCTGTACACAGATCTTTGTTTCTAGCTGTTGAGGGGACTTTGTTCCATCTGCTTGCTCGAATTTTCAACCACTGTTGTATGGCATATAGGCAGCCTTGAGGTGTAGTTTGCGGCTGCTAAAAAATTCTCACATTCCTTTCCTTCCACAGACCATAAACGGTAACAGAAATAGAGAGCTTGCATAGTTTGGCCCAGAAGCTCTTGCCCCTAAAGTTCTGCACTGCATATCGTAAGAATTGATTTTATTAGCATAAAGGCACCACCAAATTTAGTTTTCCAGGAATCAATCTCCATAACTCTTGAGCATAAGGGCACAAACAGATGATCCACTGTCTCATGTTGATTGAAGCATAAGACATAGCTATCATCTTGGATTACATCATGTCTTAACTTTAGATTTGGTTCTCAAACCACCTTTACACAGCATCCATAGAGTTATGAAACACTTGGGACTATGCCCACTGAACCAAACAAGCTTCCAGCATGCAACTGCTTGCTTTAGTTCTAAAACAAGTCCAAGCAGAATTTATACTGAATTTACCATTAGGCTGTTTATTCCAATTGATCTTATCAGGTTGATCTAATCTTGCCAGAAGCAAAGTACTGAGGGTAGTGCTTAGCTCTCTCAAGGCCTGAGATCTAATGATCGGTAGCCACCAAGTATTGCCAACAATAACCTCAGCCACTTTAGAACTCAGACCCACACCCGAATCATAGATCATTCTCTACATTTTGCATTAGCTAGGAGAAAGTTTCAAAACTTTCAAGATTAGTTAGAGGAATGAGGGGATGGGACAGAATCCTGCATTTTCTTGTGATCTGGTAGCCAACAAAAGCTCCAGGAGAAAAATCTAGGGAGTTAAATATATTCGAAATGCTTCAGAGTCTATCAGTATCCTCTAACAGATTCACAGAGAACATGCCGCACTATACAGAATCCGGTCACACTTTACCCGATTTACCTTGGTGACAACAAATTGACAGGTGCTGGTTTTTCTACTATAACTAGTGTCATCATCTTCTCTTGCTTCCCATAATGCTCAAAAACCAATTTTTTTGTGTCAACCCCATTGGAATCAGTTGCAGATGCAATACCTCGACCAATAGTCCATGTATCTTCTCTTCTACACTAGCTTGTGATGGAACTTTGATATTCCCCTTCAGAGGAGAAAAGTATCAAAACCCGACTTCTTTGGCCATGGAGATTAAGCTTGACGCGATCCAATCTATATAATATATAATAAGCGAAGCGAGAAATATATTGATAGCTTCTTTGCGTGACACATCATCACTTTTTTATATGACACGTCATCAGATCCTTATTTTAAAATTAATTAATTTATATATTACTAAGTCTTATTTAATTTAAATGTAATTTTAATCATTCTAAAACTCAACCTAATCAACATATTAATCTATTAAGACTTCTTATATATTAGTAAGTCTTATTTAATTTAAATATAATTCTAATCATTCTAAAACTCAACCTAATCAACATATTAATCAATTAAGACTTTTTTTTGACAATTATGTTCTTAAAATTCGAAAACTAATTCTAATTATTCTAAAATTCAACCTAATCATTATTCTACCTTATTAGGACTTAATATTAACTATTGTATCTACAAAACTACTCTCTAATATGAATATAAAAACTCATATATAAAAAAAACGAAAATAATACTTTCAATTTTAAAAGGAAAATTTAATTTAAAAACTAATTCTAATAATTCTAAAACTCTACTTAATCAATATACTAATTTACTAAGACTAAATTTTCACAATTATGTCCTTAAAAGTATTTTCTAATATGAAAATTGAAATCCATAGACTCGGAAAATAACTTATGATCGATTTAGAAAAAAAATGTGAACTAATAATTAATTTAAAATTTGATAAGATCCTTATTTTTATATCTATCTAATTAATTTTGCAGGAGTAATAAGAATTTTCTACAAGCCCTATGTAATTCGAAAACTGATTCTAATTATTCTAGAACTCAACTTAATCATTAATACACTAACTTATTAGGACTTAATATTGACTATTGTATCTTCAAACCACTCTCTAATATGAATATAAAAACTCATATATATAAAAAAATGAAATTAATACTTTCGATTTAGAAGAGAAAATTAATGTTACCATTAAGATTAAACTACTTATGAGACTTAGAAAAAAAATGATCTAATATTAATTGATTTGAATTTTGATAGGTACCTTATTTTTAAATTTGATTAATTTTGCAAGTATAATAATGAGGATTGTATAATTTAAAAATTAATTCTAAACATTTTAGAATTCAACCAAATCAATATATACTAAGTTTTTTGACTATTATATTCTTAAACCATTCTTTAATGTGAATATAAAATTCATATATAAAAAAACAAAAATAACATATTATATTATATTTAAAAGGCAAAAAAATGACGTTCTAATTGAGTTAAATGTACTATCATTATTCATGTATATAGATATATACACAATATACATAAGACAGTCATCGTAAAAAATGAATAACGTGATATATAGATTTAATAAACGAATTATAAGTCAACATTTTTAAATAAGACCTCATACCATCAAATTGGTTATATTATATATATATATATATATATATATATATATATATATATATATATATAATTTAGAAAACAAATCAATATGAGATGTTAAAAAAATGATAAGATTCATGTACTCTTAGTATATCTGACAAAATATATCCCTTAAAATGAATTCGTTTAAGTAATCTTACAAAGCTTATCGTAATTGATATAGAGTAACTGTTTATTTTTAGTAGGACCGTCATAACCAATAAAAATTTATTAAGTTGATTAAGTTTACATGAACATCAAGATCTTAGTAGATATTAGACTAATTATAAGCTTTGAAACTTAATTTTGACTATAATAGAGTCGATTATAACTATGAGTGGTCATTGATGTGTGCTTTCAATAACAATTATATGAACTAATATCCACCCTATAATATTTAGCTAGCATAAGGATATTTGCCAAATTTTACTAGCTCATTGTGGTCAACAAGAATAACCTGAAAAAACTCATTGTAATCAATATTATATATCAAAAAAGCTCTCTAATATGAAATAATCACCTGTAAAATAGAAATTACTTAAGAGATGTAATAAGAATTAAAATAAAAAAAAAAGAAGAACACCATCTGAGATTTATAATAGAAGAATAAATTATTAACTATTTTAAAAAAATAGCATGTACTATTAAAACCTTATAACGTTTCAAACAAAATCTAGGAAATTTTTTATTGTACACCATACTTTCACATGAAAAAGGCAATATCATAATTTTGTTTATCTTTTAGCTAAGAAATAAGGTGTAAAGCGTAAACAAGCAAACACGGCTATAGATCGATAGATGCTACCCTAAATGTAGCATTATTAATTGACAAATGTTCTACACAATATAGTAGACAAAACATGAATTGAATTAAATAAACTTTGTTCGGAAGAAAAATTAAACCATCTTATTTTATGGTGTCCTTATTTTACTATTAACTCAAGTTTAAGCATTTTAAAGTTCTAAATCAGTAATATATCAATATATTAAAACTTTATTTCAATTATATTCGTTAAAGAAACTGAGTTTGATATATTAGTATATTTATTACGAAGAGTTTTGAATTATTCAAATATAGTTTTCAAAATTATTTATGGCCTACTAATACAGATATTAATTAATCAAGAGATAAAGACCCCATCCAAGATAATGTTGAACTTTAGCGGCACTTTTTTATTTGAATAAATTTTGTGTAAATTTTATTTCACATTGAATACATAACGTGATGATAAATGATTATGTATTGCACAAAGAAGCTATTGTAAAATTCAATTTTAAAAGTACGTATAAAATAAAATTAGCACAGTTAATTCATATTTCAGCTAGATTATCAACCTTGGAAAATTTAACGATGAATATGACTTGATAAATATGTTAGGTAAAAATTATGTTAATGATTTTCTTACTTTAAGGTTTTGCACTATCCTATTCAGTCGCATTGATTAAATGTAGAAAAATCATAATATGCAAGTTCCATATAAGATTTATTTTTAAAATAGTGTAAATTTAAAGCCTTAAGCATGTGAGCATGAGTTAAATTCAATTAATTTATGTTGAAAAAGTTTTTGAACAAATGTTTTTTCATGGTAATTTTATTGTGAGTAATTAAACTCTTAAACACACACGACTAACAAATCTAAAGGTATGCAAATATTATTTTAAATGTGATACGTATGTTACACTATAATGCAATTTATTGTAATTATAAGCCGTGATTATTGTGAATTTAATAGCAAGTGGTTGATTAACGCTTGCATTATAATATTAGATTAATATAATAATATTTATTGTTATTTCCAAGCTCATTATAGTTACAGGTATAACCTGACATACTTTGGTATATAAATGTTATATTATATTGTGATAAAACAAGTATCATTCATAAGAAAGTATCATTAAATGCACTTAGCAGATATAAGAACTATAACTTGACAACAAATAGTAGTCATATAAGATGTGAAAAATAATTTTAACACTGCGAAATCAGGACACATCATCTTAATCAATTGAACATTCTCATTAGTAGCAGCTTACAAGAATTTAAAAAAAGCACATGTATATAAAAATATTGGATATTATGTGGTAATAGAATTTATTTTGTAAAACTTATTTGAAAGTGATAAGGTGTATGTATACGTCCTGTTAAATTTGAAATGCAACTTTATTTCTTTTAGATTTTTACTTAATCGTTATAATAACCTCAGGAACATGTATGTGTGTGTGTATATATATATATAACTCTCTGAAATTCAAAAGAAATAAGTGATAGCATAACCATCTTAATTATTTGCTACTTATCTCTATATGGCATCAGGATGATTATTTTTCTATTTTAAGTGTTAAGTAAATATTCATTTTAAATACTACTTGACAACTTAATACAAAAGCTTAAAGAAGGCAAGCAAGTAAATAAAAATGTATATTCAAATATCTCATAACAATTACATGCAGCTAATCAAACAAAAAATGCTATTTAATAATCGAAAGTTAATAGTCGTAATGCAAGTGAATTTATTGTTTAATATTTTACTTAAGTTAGTCGTGATTAATTTATGTACTAAAGTTATTATTTATAGCCAAATAAGATATTTTTTATAAAGTTAGTGTCTTTTTTCTCTCACGATATGTGGTATGTATTTATATATTTTTTAAAATCTTATGATATACAGTATTTTATAAACCGGCCCGAGCTTGGCTCGGGCTACTGGGCTAGTAGATACTAACATTGGCCTTTGATCCAGCACAGGTGAGTATTTTACGACTTTATACTAGAGGGTGCACACTATCACCATCGTGACAACGGTCAACAATTAAAAGCCTGCTTGTACTACCTACTGACAGTTCCATCAGGGGATCAACTGTGATATGAATATGAGAATATCTTCATGACTCATGATAATTTCCCCTTAGTTTTTCATGCGAGAAGATCATACAACAGATGTCGTGTTTTAGATTTTGCATAATTTTATGTTATAAGCTTCAATTGCAATACAGAATTTACATTGAAAGTTGCAGCCAATTTTCCACCAACAACTGATCTAGGGCTGCTATATCTTGAAGAATTTACGATATAGAATAATAAGTTCAGTGGGACTTTTCCATATGCTATCTTGAATGCTTCCACCCTCCAGATTCTTGATCGGGATGTTCCCCGATTTAATCGCCAGTGTGATTACTCCAAGGAACTTGGGACTTGGAACAACCAATATTTTCACTTACTGAACTGAACTTTGGACCTTAAGATTGAACTTTATCATCTACTAGAGTGACTCCAGCCAATTAATTATTCTGGTGGTGGTTAGCAATTCATTTGAAGGTACGGTACCGGGTCAATTGGGAACATCTCCACATCTATTTAAGAATGGACGCGTTTAGCTACAAGATCAACGGCAAAATTCCTAAAGAGATTGGTGATAACCTCAGTCACCTAACAGGTGTAAACAAAAATAACTGAAGAAGGAAAGAGATGACCCATTTTGCTGCTAGCTTCAAACAACATTCCCTGCTGCCTATCATCATATTGGCTTTGACCTGTGCAGCAGTTGCCCATGCGAAAGATGAATATGCGAACTGTCAAATTCAGTGTTTTCCTCTAACACAGAACTGACAACAAATTGTTATCTTCCTTAACTTTTGACAATTACCAACATCCTAGAAAATTCTGACCAAAGACCAAAGAGTGTTTCCCAAATTACAAGTTAAAAATCAATGTAAACATAACTGTCCATATGAATGTAGGGACCCATCTGTGCGTGTAAGAATGGATTGAACGGAGTCCTTTCTTGCGCTAATGGTGAAGGCATATGTATTCATTACCATGCTGCGACGACTTCTGTGTACCAGTCCAAGTAGTCTCTTCTAGATTGCAGATTTTCAGTAATTAAGACTCGGACTTTCACAACTTTGAGTCTTATAAATGCATGTCTACCACGAGTCAGTCTTGGGTACTTTGTACGTGAAGAAAGGGGTATGGACAAGACCCTGTCAAACATATTTCATATTAAATATGACTGAACTTCAAATCCTTCGCCAGGCATGCCATTTTACTGCCTTAGGGTGAGATTTCTTCGCTTCCCATTTGCTATGGCGGCAGTAGTATTTTTGGCTCTAATCCTCAGTTTCTCAGCCGTAAGCGCAGTAACCAACATCACCACCGATGAACATGCCCTTCTCTCCTTGAAATTCCCTATTACGAGCTGGTCCTCCTCTGTCACACATGTTTGTAACTGGACTGGAGTCATTTGTAATCGCCACGGAAGAGTTGCCGCCTTGAGCCTATCAAACATGGGGCTACTAGGCACCATCCCCCCAAGCATGGGAAATCTCTCGTTTCTCGTTTCACTTGACCTCAGGGGCAACAACTTTTCTGGCGGCATCCCCAAGGAAATGGTTCATCTGCGCCGAATCAAATATATCAACTTGAATTTCAATGACTTGAGGGGAGGTCTTCCCGCGTGGCTGGATGAGTTGCCTAACCTTGAACACCTCCTTCTTGCAAATAACAGCTTTACAGGCACCATCCCACCAACGTTATGGAATGTCTCGAAGCTTAAGAGTTTGAGTTTAAAGTTTAATTCCATACAAGGAAGGATTCCAGAGGAGGTTGGCAATCTCCGTGATCTAGAACGGCTTTTATTAACTTGACAATGAGTTAAATGGCCAAATTCCATCGAGTCTTGGAAAATGTTCAAAACTTGAGCTGTTGTCATTGTTGTTCAACCAATTCACTGGACAGATACCAAGAGAGATTGGGGATCTTTAATTGCTTAAGTGGTTATATTTAACGATTGGACTGGTATAATTCACGCATATTGTAGTCTCTTTTGGCCTAACTGTAGTTTAAACTTTAAAATTTACAATACTTTGATTATTGACTTTCAGATTGAATCTTTAAATCTTGAAATTTATGCAGTGGTGGAAAATAGTCTCGAACCCATAACTCTTAACCTTTCACTTATTGATGCTAAGGAGTTGTACTTTTTGATAAAATGTAACATCTCTCTTGTTCTCAATGGATGTGGGTTTTAGTGCCAAGGTTGAAATCTCGGTGCTCGAAATGTCAGGGTTCAAGATATCAAAGAGGCCTATTATGCTATCGAATCAGCTGCTTGAGAATACCCTCCATTCTGGTTCTTTATAATCTGAAACTCGAAAATATTTTTGCTACAGATTACAGCTGTTATAATCACAATTTTATGGCTAAAAATGGCCTCCGCAAGTTCACTATATATTTTACTTCTTCTGTAGGTACTATCCCACCTTCTCTTTTTAACTTATCAAAGCTTGAGCACTTGAATTTGGATATTAATCATCTGCAAGGAAACATTCCATTGGACATGGGTAACCTTCAAAACTTGAAGGAGTTCCTCATACGTAGTAATCAACTAACCGATGTCATTCCATCAACATTTTACAACATCTCGACACTTACTACAGTTGATTTGGGAGGAAATAATCTATCTGGCACTCTTCCCACGAATATGTGCAGTCACCTTCCAGAGCTCCAACAGATTTCTCTTACTCAAAACAATATGTATGGCCAAATTCCGCCAGGTATATCTGGATGTTCCAAGCTTCAACTTCTGGCGTTGTCTTTTAACAAATTAACTGGACCTATACCAATAGAGAATGGGAACTTAACTATGCTTAAGGAACTGCATCTTGGTACCAACCACTTGACAGGTACGGATATGGTATTAATTTTAGATTTTCCAAGATCATATAAGCCTACACTTAAAGTAATTGTCAAAGATATAAGAAAACCCATAAATTTTCTCTGTTGCTAATAGGATATACATTGTTCCTTAGACTAGTAAGGATCACATACTTTGCATGTTATGTAGTAATTTGAAATAAAAATATTGTGAATTTTGGTATAAAAAAAACACAATTAAAATTAATCAAGACGACTATTGTAATTAAACTATAATAATAAATCATTGTTGACTGCTAGTCAAAGACTCAAGGTACAAAAAGTTAATTTCATAAGACATGATTTTACTTTCAAACCCAAATTTTTCACGCCAATTATCACCAATATTTTTCACTATTTATCATATTTATTTTTTTCGTCACATCAAGTTGCCGCTAATTAAAGAAAATCCTAACTAATTTGTTATCGAAGGTACACTAATATTGTAATTAGTCTCTGCCACAAGTATCAAACTCTCATTGAAACACTACAAGTTTGATTGTACAATAAAAAAAGTGAAGAAAGTGTTTAGAGATAATTAAGGTCAAGTGTATATATTGGAGTCGTCTAATTTACTGTAAAATGTTTTGATGACATATATAAGTATGTGAAGTGAAATTGAGAAAAAGTTTGAATTAGCGAAAGTTCAAAAATTAACCCAAAGATGATTGCCGAAAGTAAAGTGCCTAACGGGAAGAAATTATGATTAATAATGTGTAACAAAGTTTGAAAGACGAAATGAGTTATGAGATTAAATATTGCATCTTTAAAACTAAGAATCAAGCGAACTACTCATGAGATCTAGCATGACATAAATAGAAACTGAACTGCTCAGGCAACAAGTTTAGTAGCCCTAGCTTTCCATGATCTTTCCAAAGTTTTTCTATCATTTACTTTTAGAGTTTTGACACTTTTTTTTCTGCAAGCATTACCAGTAAAGTTCAGAATATCATTACTTAGTATTTTGAGTATTATTCATTATCCATCTTGTTTCTTTCTATACAGTGTTGGTCATTTCTTGTAGCGATGATTATGGGGGTCAAAATATACCCTACAATTTATTTGTTTTTGGCAATGATCTAGTCTATTACTCCTCTATCCCAAAAAAATTATCATATTTCCTTTTTGGGCTATCTTGAAGAAAATTGATCAGTTTCCAAGTTAAGAAATGTTCTGTAGGTGTTTTTACTTGTTTACCCTTTATACAGTTTTATTTACTCTACTTATCTCCCTACATTTAGTCCTCAACCAATCAAAATCTCTTTACTGAACCACTCTCTCTCTCTCTCTCTCTCTCTCTTGGGATAGAATGAGAAACTCATATAATAAGACCCATATCCCAAATAAGCGTGCAGTCAAATAGGATCAAATAATTTGGGACGAAGAAAGTATAATTTTCATGTATCTCTTAATTTAAGATTAATATATAAAGAAATTATGTTTTCAACTTTTTCAATCTTAAGTTTCAGCGTTCGAGTACAATTGTCTAAAATCTTAATTATACTTTCTTTTTTCTACTTTTCAATTAAATAAATGTATAGTTTACTATAGATTTCTCTTGATAGGGAACTCTAAAGCTCTCTGTTATATTTATGTAGGACCTTGTTAATCTTAGTAGTACAATAAGGAATTTTATTTTTAACACATACTGATATGATAATACCAAACCTCCTCATCTAATAAGTTCATATGCAAGTGTACATGTATGTGTCCTTTGAAAATCTATACTACAAAATAAATATGTGAAGTTGATATCGATAATAATAATAATGAGTAAGTAATTTCAATAATGTTCACAAACCTACAGTTTGTGCCCTATATTTATATATACGCATTACAGGTTTAATATAAATACAAACTCAACAAAAGTTTATAAAGAATAATTTATGACCCAAATCATTCATCAAATAAAGACTTATATCATCAAAATAAAAAGGAAAAAAATTTATTACCTACGGCACAAGGTTTTGAGAGTTAAGAAAATTGTAGGGTTAATTGCACCCATGACCATGAGATTAGGATAAAATTACACGCGTGTCAATTAGGTGGAACAAATAGCACTTATATCAGTTGACCAAACAAAAAATACTGAAAGATGAAAAGACCAGAATGCCCATCATTTAAAAATATAATTCTTCAAATCTTAGTCCCCGTCCCTTCATCTCACCATACAGCCCCACCACCATCTCTTTACACTTTTTCATCTTCAACACACACACACACACACATGCTCCCACCACACCCCCACAATCATCTCTTTACACTTCTTCAGCTTCAACACAAACACATGCTCCCACCACACCCCACAACCAGCCACATCCATAATCACATCGCACCATCATCATGTTCTTCAACTTTCTCACCCAATTAACTGTCACAGCTTTCTCACCCAATCACTTGCAACAAACAATCACAATTCAACAAACCAAATGAAAAAAAATATTTAAAAATTTGAATTTGGGGTTTAAATCTGGAAGAAGATATATAAGATTTTTGTTTGCATCAAACTATTCTTGTTTGCCGCCATTAACCATCACTGATCACCCTACCATTGCGTCCAATCACCTAACCACCTGTTTAATTCACCCACCACCATCGAACGGCCCACCACAGCCTCAAATCAACCCTTCACAAACCATAATCGCCATTAATCAGCCTTCCACAACCCACCACACCTCTAGTTAACATGCCTACACACACATTTCAACTAATGTTACAGATTAATGATTGATTTGATGGTATCAAAAATTTCATGTTTGTATTGTTGTCGAGGATGTTTACGGCAATAGAGGCGGCAGGACGAGGTAGGATAACGTGGAGGCCGACGTTTGCCAACATCGAGATGAGTCTGGTGAGGCTGAGTCGGTTTGCCAACATTCAGGCCGAGTGCTTACCGAGGAAGGTGCAACGGCGGGGTGGGGGGAGGAATTTGGGTTAAAAACCTAATTTCAAAAATTAATATTTGTAAATTTTATAGTTTATATACTATGTAGATACACAATTAGGGTAGTATTGCATTTAAAAAATATGTATTGATGAAGGAAAAGCAAAAAATATTCTTTGAATGGATAAATACAACTTTACTTTTTGAAACTAAGTGTCATTTATTGTAATTTTGCCTTAACTTCAGGGACATGGGTTATTTTGCTGTTGATAGTTTTTAAGATTATGGTTTGATAGGGTTTTCATTAAAGGTGAACAGAGTCTTAGCATCATATTTATAAGATTGAGCTAGATTCACTCCCACATTTTTGTCACTTAAAGAAGATGCATCAGTGAATTTTAACCTCTTTAACATCAAATTGTTTATATTAGCCCAAAATATTTTAGTTTATTATCACCTCTTTAAAAGTAAAAAATACACTTAACTTTTGTAAACATTTTATTTCTAAAAAGGGTATTTTTAATGAAAGAATGTTTAGCCATTTAAATCCCTTAAGATTATTTTATGTGCTGGGACCATATTATTACCCGTTTTGGTTATATTCATAGTCTTTTGTCACTAAAAGATGCATTAGTGAACTTCTTTAGCTTCAAATGTTTAAAATTAGTCAAGACGGTAGTAATTTAGTCTCACGTTTTAAAAAGTCAAGATATTTAGAGAACTTTTATACTTGAAAAGAATAGTTAAATAAAATTAGTTATTTTACCCCTTGCATATCAAAACTTGAGAGTTTTCAAGCTAAAAACAATTATTAATCACTTGAGCTGAAATAAATTTGAGTCTTTATCAATTGAGTTTCATCTAATCCTATCACTTAATATGTTATCATGCAAATATATGATATATCGGGATACAATGGATCATAGAAAAATAATAATCATATGAAGGATATCTTGTCCTGTAAATAAAGTTATTCCAATAACTCTAATATGAATATAGAATTATGTATTTGCCACAAACTCAAGTTATAATTAAGAGAAGAGTTGTGTGATCTAGCGATTCTTATGCATTGAAAGTTTCTAAAGGTCCAACTTTACAATAGCTTTGTTGCATCAATATGTCATAATTGTTTCAACATAAAAATATATTTGCATTGAAATATATATACATGCAAATTATTGAGATTTGTAGCATATACATCAACATACAAATATGTAATACAAAATTAAAAAAGGAATGAATTTCTAATAAAATATTGAATTTAGTTTAGGTAGATTATGTTTATTCTCAAAGGTTATAGAAAATACTGTTCTCTACAATTTTTTTTTTCATTAATCGAAATTGATGCAGAAGATATAGTAGCTCTGAGGTATTTAGCTTTAACGTGAATGGAAGCGATAGGTTTTGATAGAAATTTTTCTGTAATCAAAGAACGTACACGAGTTCAAGGGTGATTTTATAAGTTTTCATAGGAATTATTTTTTCCTTACAAAAGATAGAAGAATCCTTAGCTCTAACTAAAGCATAGATTCTTATATAGGTATTGTAAAGAAAGATGTTTTGTATCTTAAGAGAAGTCAAATACACACTTTTTTTTTTTAACAATACTCTAATTCAAAATGGTTATTTGATGGGAAAAAAGTTTTAAGTAAAAAACACCCCTAATCAATATTAATTTTGTATGAAGACTTCAGTTTAAAGAGGGCATCTTATGAAGAAAAAAAATAGGATTAGTCATTTAACTCCAGTGAGGATTACATATGCATATAGAAAATCCTAAAGAACTCTAATGTATTAATATGTTTGTATTGAAATTTATATACATGCAGAATAATTCAAGTATGGAGTGGCATCAGCATACAAATATGAAATACTACAAAATTTAAAAGGATTGAGTTTTTGACAAAATATTCAATTTAGTTTAGGTACATTATATTTCTCGAAAAAGGCTATAAAAAATCTATTATCTGCAAGTATTTTCTTTCATCAAATATGATGGAAAAGATCTAGTAACTCTAAGATAGTTTAGTTTTAACATGAACGGAGACGGTAGGGTTCGATAGGATTTTTTTCAATATTTAGAGAGCATGAAAGAGTTCAAATGTGATTTAATAAGATTTTCATAGAGTTTCTACTCCTTTTTTTTCCCAATAAAAGTCAAAACAACTCTTTACTCTAGCAAAAGCATATTTTCTAATAAAGATATTTTAACAAAAAAGAGACTTGATATTATATGAAAAATCAAAGATACCCTTATTTTTTAATCACACTCTTATTAAAAATAGGTATTTAATGAAAAAAAAAAGTTTTCAATCAAAAGTCATAACAATCCTTAACTCTTACCAAAACATATATATTCTGATAAGGGTATTTTAAGGGAAGAGTCTTGATATCCTATGAAAAGTAAAAAAAACACCCTTATTTTTAAATAACACTCTAATTTAGAAAGGGTATTTAATGGAAAAAAAACGTTATAAGTCAAAAATACCCTTACTCACCCTTAACCAAATCAATTAGAAAAGGGTAATTTAAGGAAAGAAAAGATTAGCCATCTAACCCCATCTGTGCTTTTATATATGTATAGATATAGATAAAATATACATGCCTATATATGTATCTCGACCTTTATATTCAGCTGTTAGAGTTAATTTTAGAACTTGTTGTTGGATTTAAGCCCCTAAACAAGAAAAGGAGAAAATATAAAAATTGTCACACGAAAATATATCAACACGGATATATAAAGTGATTCGGCCTCTTGCCTACGTGAACAGGAAAGACAACAAGAACGTTTTGTATAAAGTGAAGTTATAATGGAGCTTTCACTATGTTGTTCACCCAAAATGGTGAAGTTGCAAGGAAAATATCTTGTTCCATCTTATTCTTGCCTTTGAAAAATGAGACCAACACACAACTAACCACTCTCCACCTTAGCTTGGATTGTTGCAAACGCTTTCTAGTTGTCTTTGTTTTTTACCCCTTAGGACTTCTCAACAGTATTTCATACAGATGACCTTACTGCAGAGCTCGAACTTTCTTTGAGAACAACCTACGTCATCGTATCTAGCAGATTCTCGTTTGTATGGATTTTCTTCATGTTGATAATCCCTATTTCAGTGACTTTCCAGAGCCAATGATATCGGACACCAATTTGCTTCACTTGTGAGTGTGATGTAACATTCTTGCTCAAGTCAGTAGCACTTTGACGATCACAAAATACTATGTATTCATCTTGCTTCAAGCCCAATTCCTTTAGTAATTGCTTCATACATAATAGTTTCTTGCCTACTTCCATAGTTAAAATATACTTGGCATCAGTTGTCGAGAGGGCAACACATTTCTGCAAACTGGATCACCATGATACAGCTCCACCAGAAAAAGTAAATGAAACTTCAGCAGTGGATTTTCTTTCTTCAAAGTCGCCTGCCAGTACTCTATTCCATCAAATATCTGAAGATTCATTTTACTGCTTCCCAATTTCTTTTCGTGGATTAGCAAAAAAAACGTTCTAGCTACACCAAATACGTTCGCAATGTCGAATTGAGTGTAAACTATTGCATAAGTCGAACTCCTAAAAATTGAGGTGCATAGAGTATCTATCAACTCTTCAATGAACAAGATTTCTTACTCACCTTAAAATGACTGGCCAGAAGTGTGCTGAATCGCGCTAGCATATTTAACATTGAACCTCTCAAATACCCTTTCAGTGTACTTCTGATGTGATAACCATAACCTTTTGGTGTTCCCTTCACGTACAATTTGGATCCCCAAAATATGACATACTTGTCCCAAGTGCTTCATGTCAAAGCACTTTGATGACTCTGTCTTCATTTCTGAAATCATTTTCCTAGCTTGTCCAATAAAAAATATGTCATTAACATATAATAAGAATATAACAAACTCACCTAGCAATGTTTTGAATCAAAAATTGTCTTTTTGTAGCCATAGCTCACTATAAAAGAGTCAAGTTCCATGCATCATTGTCTTTGCTCCTATTTGAACGCATAAAAACTTTTCTTTGACTTACAAATCATGTGTGCTTTTCCTTTGACTTCGACCCATTCAAGTTGTTTCATGTAACGTTCTTTCTCCAGATCACCAAGGAGAAATGTAGTTTTTATTTCTAATTGCGTGAGCTTGAGGTCTAAGTTAGCTGCTAGACCTAATAAAACATAATCATCTCCACAACCGTAGAGAAATGCTTTTCGAGGTCGATACCTTTCTTGTGGCCAAAAACTTTGACCACCAATATGGCTTTATGCTTCACTAGCTTGCCACCATTTTTCTTCAATTTGAACACCCATTTGCTCTTTAAGGCTTTTCTACCTTTCTGCCAACTCATAAAAACTATTCTTATGTAGGGAACTCGTTTCTTCTTGCATGCCCCTTAAGCCATTTTTGTTTGTCTTTTTGAGATTGTGCTTCATGAAAAGTTTCTGGTTCGCCTTTTGCCTTCACCAAAACATATTCCCAACTTAGGTACCGTATGCATGGTCTCTCCTCCCTGGTGGACCTCTTCACTTGAGGTACGGTAACTATTAGCTAATGGAGGGGTTTTCTCTCCCTGCTCACCTTCATCTTCAAGCATACCACCATTTTCAGCTGGTGTTGGCTCATCTTATGCATCAGGTTCTTCTTCTGTAGCACCTCTACCATCTGTGAAAATCTCTGATTAGGAAAAGATCGGTATAAACCTAGTAACACCATCTACCATAACTCTTGGATTGACAAACTTTGAGTTTGTTGCTATCTCGTGCTTGAATACTGCTTCCCTGCTGCTGAGGATCTTCTTTCTCTCTGGATGCCATAGACTATATCCGAACTTAGCATCACCATATCCAATGGCCTTGTTATCCAGCTTCAACCTTTGCTCCTTAGGCACATACAAAAATGTTTTGCGACAAAATACCTTCAAATAAGAGTAGCACATATTTTGCCCGATCCATACTCGCTCAAAGTTGTCGAAGTCAAGGGGAGCTGATGGAGATTTGTTGATCATGTACATGCATACATACAGATCCACTCCAAAATGACTTACACAGATCAACCATTTTTAGCATACATCTCTCTAGCTTTCATCACAACTGTGCAGTTCAATTTTTATTTTTTTTGGCTTTCCCATATTTACCCTCGCATTTTATTGAGGGTGCAGGTACCATCTTTTCATTTTGAATTCTATACTTTGAGAGGTAATTTTCACACTCGATTGAAGTGTATTCACCTCCATTATTAGTGCGAAGGCACTTTAGGGACTTCCATGTTTCCTTTCGACCATAGCATGATAACTCTGAAAAATCTGAAACACCTGGCTTTTTGTCTTCAAAAAATACACTCACAGCTTTCTTGAAGCATCATCGATAAATGTGACAAAACATATGTTGCCACCTAACGACTCGACCTCAATAGGACCACATACATTAGAGTAAACCGTCTCGAGCAAATTCTTCATCTTTTGAGGACTTGTTAAAAGAGACTCTGTGTTGCTTGCTAAACAAGCAACAATCAGAAAGGTTAGTGTTGTACCTTTCGCAAAAGGGATACGTGATTTCTGTGCAAAATTTTACAATTGTTTTTGCTCATACTACTCATCTGTCTATGCCACGATCGTCTGTTCCAAGCAAGCTACTGCTACGTACCTTTGTACGTGTCTTTTGCAAAGTGCAACAACCATTCCTTCTTGCAACCACTAAAGATCATTTAGTGAGTTTCACATTACCGCTACTAAGATAACTATGGTAGCCTACTAGGTCCATACTTTGCGTCTAGATAACTTTAAGGCGCAGATCAGGAATATGCCGTACATCATTCAACGTGAGTTTGCACCCCATTTTGGTTTTTAAGTGCACATCACCAATTTCAGCAATAGTTGCACTCCTGTTGTTACAGATTTTCACGTAGCCGAAGTCTCTTACTTTATATGATCTAAAATATCCTTTGGCAGGAGTAGCGTGGTAAGATGCTGTAGAATTTACCACCCCACTTGATTTCTTAACTTAGAAGAAGATTGCAGTTTCCTTCTTAAGAAGTAAAAGCTACAATGCCTTTCCTTCAAAAACACTGGTTGTACATCGTCATCCTGATTCTGATCTCCTCTTGTTTCACGCTTCCATACAAAAAAAATTCTTTCATTTATCCTTCTTTACCATAATGGCAGTACTTCCGTCTTTATCCGAACTAAGACATGCCTCCTGGATCTACTTCCAGATCCATCTTTTGAGTTTGCCACGGCTTCGCTTGTTACTTATGCCTCTGTTTTTAGTAACAAGTGTCTGCAACTCCATCTTCTTCATTTTTACTTAATATGAGAGATGAAGTAAGATCATGTAAAAAATGAGTATCTTTTCCTTTGTACCAAAGCGCCTCAAAAAAATTCCTCAAAAGGAAGCTTTTAGGGAGTCGCTATCTTATTTAATTAAAACGAAGGAAAATAAGAAAAACCCAGAAAATGACTCTAAAAATGTCCAGAGGACAACTAACCTATTTAAAACAGGGAAATGGGTTCGGGGACTAAATTATATAGCGGGAAGGTCTTAGGCACCCGCCATAGCCTTTCGGTCTCTACTTCATCTCTAATGATTTTTGGCTTTAAAACACATAACATGTAAATATGCAATAAAACTAACTTAAGTTTATTTCTGGTTTATTGGTTTGAACTCGACATTGGGGGTCGAACAACCTACGTATCCTTTTGGACAAATCGGAATCAAAACCATCGTAGTTTGACATGAACCCTACGGGAGGTGACCTATACTTCGATCTTAGACTCAAACTAAAAATATTGAAAAGAAAGACTTCTTTTGATAGTTTTTGTATTTGAAATGAGATCGCGGGAACGAGAGACGCTCTAGACGATTATAATATAAACTAGTCTAGAAAATAATAAATATACCTCGAGAATGCGCTTCCCTATAAGTGATTTGTGTATATAGAGAAGTCAAATATGAAGTGCTAAATTTCCCTTAGAGATGATCTACCACTTTTAAGAGAAATGGTATAAAAACTCTAGGGAGACAAAGCTTGTTATTGAAAATAGAGGACAAGGGCCCTATTTATAACTGTCTGGGATGCCAAAAATGGTAAAGATGGCCATATCAATTTGTAATTTGATGATAAGACAGAATATTTTATAAATATCGCAGATTGAAAAGGGTCAACGAAACGAACGGTTTGGGACGCCAGAAATGGTAAAGATGATCATATCGATAAGTGATTTGATGATAAGACAAAATATTTGATAAAAATAGCAAATTGACAAGAATCAAAGAAACCGGCCAGTTTCTTGATAACCAACTAGTTTGTCGAAAATCGGCCGATTCACCCCATAGTATAATAAATTATTATTTTTATTTTGAAACAATATCTGCCCCTAATTCAGTAATTATCGCTGATTTTATTAGGTGAGATGTACCATGCAAATTAAAAAATTATCCCCATATCTTATATAAGTCAAGGATTAATCACACATATCAAGGATAAATCAGAAGATTTTTCTAAGTCATCTAATCAATCAAAATCTCTTGACCTTAACTCGGGTTATACCTAACTAGTTGGGCTAGTTTAACCAACTGGACCGGACTTGACCCAATTACTAGACTTGACTGGACTAGATAACTAACTGGATTAACTATTGGACTTCATTAAATAGATTAGGTTCATTATATTATTAGGCTTGAACCCCATAATAACAGTAAACTTAATTATCAACAAAGCCCAATAAAAATAAGAGAGATAAGATGAAACTATAAAAATGGGGTGTCTACAGAGCCCCTCGGTGACGGAGCGTACGTGCGGACGAACATCACCTTAAACAACATGTTTTTTTAGTAGAAATACGAAAAATACCACAATATCTAAGACAGACTCCAAGGCTCACATAGATATGAGGTTCGAACTTTGCAAGGTTTCCTTTGTATCCTTAAAAAAGGAATCATAACAGTGTAGCTTGCGAAGATTGGGGATATTGTTTGAAGCTAGAGCCAATAGTAACGACGATTGGTTGTCGAGTGATATTACAATTGAAAGTGAAGTCGAACCTTATCTGAATTTGGAGCCAACAATAACAACCATTGGTCGCCAGACAAGGGGCACATCCTTAGATACCGAAGCCAACGGTAACAACAATAGGTCATCTTCTCCATCTTTTCTCTTCGATGAACTAAATACTCTGCAAATTCATTTCTTAGTTCCCTTCAGCTGGTTCTTAACCATAGTCAGTATGGGATTCACTACAATGTTGGGATGGTTTAGATGGTGGTGGATACTGCAAGGTTTTTTTTTTTGGTCGAACGAAAACCTCATTAACTAAACCACAAATGTACAACCTAAAGGAGCACAAACGAACGTCTGGCCCAAGAAACTGAGTACGTACCAAAAAGTACAACGAAAAGTGACCAACATGGCCTTGCAAGAAAACAGAAAAGATAAGTATTACCACTGTTGGATTTACAAAATCCAGATCGAATAGTAACGGGGTGGAAGAGATGTGGAACATCCATTCCATGGGCCGCACGAAGTGGCAGTTTATATTACTGTCGCGGTTATGGTCGGATTCTAAGGAGGTGGAGCGAGTTCTTAAGGCCGGATCTGAAAGATCCGCAGCTCGAATAGAGTCGGATTCATCTATCTAAACTAGATCTTCTATCTTCAGTCCACAACCCCGCCATATCAGACCCGCGTCAAAGATTAAAACCCAAACCACCTGGATCGGAGGTCCGGATCTCAAATAACCTTTCAGATCTGAGGTTAGCGAGATAGGGGGAGTAAATTGTGGTTGAAGGTCTTCCGATCTGAGGGTGGGGGTAGAGATGAGGGGGTGGATGAGGGTGTTGGCGAATGGCAGCAAAGGAGGGATGCCGAGGAAAAGGGAGCAAAAGACACAAAAAAAAAGAGAAAGAGGGCCTCCCCTTCCATCCTCACAGCCATGGAAGTTGATGGAGGAAGGGGCGGCGACGGTGCTATCTGGAGAGAAGAAGATTGGGGGTGGGGGGTGGATACTCCATGGTTGGTAAGGGGCTTGTGGTGCTTGGTGATAGTGAGGGTGGAATAGTTAACTCGGTACAACGTGTTAGGAATAACTAGTGATCAAGACACTGGATTCGATGGTAGGGGTTTGGTTATACATTTGCTAACGAGTTAACTCGGTACAATGAGTTAATAAGTTAACTCGGTATAATGAGTTAACTCATAAGTTATTTCTTTAAAGGAGTGTCTTTTTCTGGTATTGTTCCAATTATACCCCTATTTTTTATTGTTTGTAGATCACTTGTTCAACATGTAGGTACTTATAAAGGAAAAACAAACATAAGTTAACAGAAATACCTTTTAAGCTAGTGAAATTTGAAAAATGGCTTCTTGCTTAACTTGGAAACTTAGAAAGCATAATGCATAATTTGCTCAAAGAAAAGGTACAAAGTAGCATAATAAGCGTAGCTGTTATTAATAAAAATGCAATTTTGTATTCTCTTTTAATTTGTCTGGTGGCTACCTTTAGGCCAGGGTTTTTCTAGAACAATCCTCACCCTTCATTTTGTTATGGTATAACATTCCAAAGTAGATTAAACAATTAAGCTTACTTCATGTTTGTGCATCTTAATTATCTGTTTGCAGGTACTATTCCCGCAACGATCTTCAACATATCTACGCTGCAAACACTATCAGTTGTATCGAATCAACTTTCTGGAAACCTACCATTGTATACGGGCCTTCAACTAGCCAATCTTGAAGTGCTTTATCTTGGGAACAATAGCTTCACTGGATTTTTACCCGACTCTATTTTAAATGCTTCAAAACTCTCCGGCCTTGAACTAAGCTATAACAATTTTAATGGTATTGTTCCCAACTCACTTGGTAATTTGGGACTCCTAGAGATACTTGGACTGGGAAGGAATAATTTCATCAGTGAACCTTCATCGCCAGAATTGAGTTTCATCACTTCCTTGACAAGCTGCACAAAATTAAGAGTGTTGGTGATTAGCGAAAATTCTATGACCGGCAGCCTTCCAGTTTCTGTTGGAAATTTATCTGTTTCTCTCCAAGCGCTTTATGCATATGGATGTACAATCAGAGGAACCATTCCTAATGAGATTAGTAACTTAAGTGGTTTGGTTACGTTATATCTCAATGGAAATGACTTGAGCGGATCTATTCCAAGTACCATTAAAGGGTTGCAGAAGCTTCGAGTGATAGATGTTTGTAAAAATAAGCTGCAAGGGTCAATTCCAAATGACCTTTGCCAACTCCCTGAATTGAATCGCTTATACTTAGATGCCAGCAAACTTTCCGGTTCGGTGCCAGCATGCTTATGGAACATCAATTCTCTAAGGTACCTTTATCTAAGTTCCAACAACTTAACTTCTAGGATACCTGCAAGCTTTGGAAACCTTAAGGATCTATTGGATTTTAATGCATCCTTCAATTCTTTACACGGCAATCTACCTCCTGAAATTGGAAATCTGAAGGTTGTTACGCAAATTGATCTATCGTACAATAATTTCTCTGGCGATATCCCTGGCAGCATTGGAAATCTGCAGAATTTGATTACACTTTCTTTGGAACATAATGATTTAATTGGGACTATTCCGGAGACATTTCGGTCTTTAGTGAGCCTAGAAACCTTGGACTTATCTCAAAACAAGCTCTCGGGCGTAATTCCCAAGTCTTTAGATGAACTCTTGTATCTCAAATACTGAAATGTGTCTTACAATAAACTACATGGGAAAATCCCAAGTCGGGGACCATTTAAAAACTTCAGAGGCCAATCTTTCCTGCCAAATGAAGCTTTATGTGGTGCGACTCAATTTGGTGTTCGTCCATGCAAAACCAATTTTGTTGGTCGACCAAAAACACTTAGAAAGGTGGTGATTATATGTGTTTCATTTGAAATTTCTTTGGTTGTGCTCCTCTTGACATTCATATTTTTGTGGAGAAGACGCCAAAAAAGCAAGAGAGTTCCCGTAGAAATTGATCTATAGCCAGTGGCAGAACATCCTAGAATCACTTACCAAGAAATTCTGGAAGCAACTAATGGTTTTGAGGAAAGCAGTTTACTTGGTAATGGAAGCTTTGGATCAGTGTACAAAGGATTACTTTTTGATGGAACGGTTGTGGCCATAAAGGTATTCAAATTGCAACAAGAAAGAGCCCTTAAAAGTTTTCACGTGGAATTTGACATAATCCGTAATGTTCGCTACATAAATCTTATCAAAATCATCACAAGTTGCTCCAAGCCTGATTTTAAAGCCTTATTACTTGAGTATATGCCCAATGTGCGCTTGGAGGAATGGTTGTATTCTCACAATTATGTCCTAGATATATCGCAAAGGTTGGATATTATGATTGATCTAGCTTGTGCATTAAACTATCTTCATCATGGTTGTGCACCACATATAGTTCACTGTGACTTGAAGCCATAGCAATATCTTGCTCTACGAATATATGATTGGGCCCTTGAGTGATTTTGGAATCACAAAGCTCTTAGATGAGGAAGAGCTTGTGGCACATACTATGACCCGTGGCACGATTGGGTATATAGCACCAGGTGATACACATTGTTTCTCAATTTCAGTCACTTAAAGAAACACTAGTTAGACTTCTGTTTCCAGTTCTATTGCATTCCTTTTATTATCCTCTTCATTCTTTTGATAAGTTTTGATATGTAGAATATGGTTTAAGAGGATCAGTATCCACAAGCTGCGATGTTTACAGCTATGGAATTATGCTGATGGAGACATTTACTAGGAAGAAGCGTACTGATGAAATGTTTGCCGGACAAATAAGCCTAAAGTGTTGGGTGAAGGAGTCGGTTCCAAGTGCGGTAATTCAGGTACTAGATAGGAATTTGCTAAGGCAAGAAGGTGAAAATTCATTGGCAGAGGTGGACTGTGTGTCATCCATATTGAAGTTGGCTTTGGACTGTGCTGCTGAATCACAAGAGCAAAGAATCAACATGAAAGATGTCTTGGCAACACTAAAGAAAATCAGAGGTGATTATTTTGAAGGGAGAGGCTAGTTAAAAGTATCAAGGGTGCACTAGATTAAGCAATGTAATGACGTAATAAACGTCTAGAAGACACCAAGACGACTGGCTACCATATTTTATTTACAGTACGTTTGAATTTTGGCTTCATTTAAAAGTTTCTCATCTGGTTTCAGTGCTGGACTGTGTTTCACTTCTTCTCTGTGTCGAGTCTTCGTTGTTGCAGAACCTTTGCGTTTTGAACTCTGCTGCATGAAGTACCGGGCACTAGTTAGGGGACAAAAAGTTATCACGTTCAGAGATCATGCCAGCCAGTGTTCAAAATGAGAAACGCCAAGGACACTAACCATTTTGTTTGAAACTACACAATGAATAGTTGGCATAGTTATGAGCACAAACAAGAAAAATCACATAAAAAAAACTCTTGAGATCTGATGACTTTGGTGCATAGTTATAAACTTCAAATTGCCTGTTAATGTTTTCAAGAAAGCATAAAATTGTCATGGCAGCCTAGTTGTCGAAAACTTCATCTTTCACGAGTAGTTACTTGCAAATTGCTAATTCAAAGTTCTTATTCAAGTTAAAGTCTGTAACGGATGGCACATACAATAGTAATAATCAAAGATTTTGGTAACTCAGATTTCCTCCAAAATGAGGTCAACAGGCAGTTTAAAATCGGAAGTTGGTAAACTATGGAATAAAAAAATATAGACCCTAATGGCAAAAGCTTGGCAGCACAAGCATGATAAGGTACTTCATGCTTTCCTTTGATTAATTCGGTTTACGTGCATACCCTCAAGGCAAAAGTTTCTTACTTCATGCTTTCGGTAGTAGTAGTACGTTGGTACCGTTTTATAGTACAAGTTACTCTTCTGCCTTGACTACTACAACCAACATTACCACTAATGAATTTACTCTTCTTTCCATGAAATCCATAAAAATTTAGCCCTTTGGCAGCCAACTGTTCTTCTGCTACCCCTATTTGTAACGAAATTGGTGTCACTTGCAGCAATCGCCACAAAAGAGTTGCAGCATTAAATCTCATGAACATGGGATTAGTAGGCAGCGTTTCTCCAAACGGGAAATCCTCTCCTTCCTTGTTTCCCTCGAAATTAGCAACAACAGTTTTTGTGGCCATCTGCCCATATGAGTTGGCTCACTTGCACCGACTAGAAGAAACATATTTGGGTGACAATGAATTTTATGGCCAAATTCCGCAGGTCTCTGTAGATGTTCAGTTCATGTCATTGACGTTTAACAAATTCAGCTGATAAATAGTAGGTGAAACTGGGGACTTAGCAATAATGCTTAAACAGTTATATTTTGGCATTAATAACTTGCAGGTATGACATTGCTTGAACAGATATTGTTGCTACTTAATCTTAGGTAGTCTAACTTTACACTACAGCAGTTATATATCCTGAGGTGCAATCGACCGCTAAAGGCCTCATTTTTTGTTAAGAAATATAATTGATTTCTTCTTCCTTTCTTAAAGGCATCATCCCCCCTTCTTCAACAGTCGAGATGATTTCGTTGCCTAAAAGTACATAAGCTGGATCAGAGATTGGGAATATAAAAATGATCAAGGAGCAACCTCACAGGTTTGAAGATGATGCCCCGCTTGTCATTTAAATTTCTCAACCGATAATTATATCTCCAAAGAAACAAGGATAGTAAGATATAAGTAAAAGGACATTAGGAATAAATCTTCAGCATTTTCCCAGCATTACATTTTGTTTGTCCTTCGGGTGCTTGGATAGATGTAAGTAGCAATATGTTTTGCATGGCTTATCTTTTACCCTCACTTTGTTCAGAGCTTCATCAGAGTAGAGCTTTGTAAGCGGTTGATTCTAACTGAGTAGTGAAAACTACAAAAATTAGTATGACAACAATGAACAATGAAATGTTATGCACATAAATCAGCCACCAGGAGTGACATTACATACCAAAAAAGATAACGAGTACCATTGATATTCTTGTGCTGCAACTATGAGGAGCTTGACTTTTTCTGTGATCGGGTAGCCCACAGAAGGTCCAGGAAAGGCTCGTTAATCAAATCTTTTATTCCATTTTGGTGAATGAAACATTTTAGTCTGCGAAACATTCTTAACTTATAAGGGGAGATATAAAAAAGTTTATCTAGGAAAACTGTGAATTCGCAATTGACAGATGAATACAGTTACCCAGTGAGAGCACATCGACCCCACAGTGGAAGGGGACTCAATCATAACGTATGGTGTTCGATTCTAAGATCAGATTCCTTTCGGGTTTGTAAAATTGTTTGCCAAATTGTCATCTTATGTAAATGTTTCCGTCAAGTGTATTTGTGTCGCAACTTATTTTAAGCTTCTGCTGTAGGGTGGGAAGAATGAGGAGTAGGAATAGTTCAGCACCGGACCCTTATCTGCTCTAATGATGTAGGTTTAAAATAACATCCAAGTAATCATAGTTGGTTTATAGTTGGTTCATGTTGTTGAATCATAGGTTTAAAATAATCATTTTTGTTTTATAATATCTTATGGTCTTCCCATTTTCCATTTTAATCAGGTGCTCATAAATTGTCACGAAAAAGAAACTTCTGAGTCGTGTAAGGGCGTTCGGTTGGCACTGCAATATGGTTCTGGAAATATGGACTAAGTTGGTTGTCGTCAACTCCCCTCAATTAACCTTTAAACTAAAATTTGCACATTGGGAACTCTTGGACGGGATACCTTCTGGTTTTCTCAGGTTCCTAAAACTGTTTAGGGCAAGAAGAAGGCTCTTCCAGCTACCAGAGGACAGATTCACATGTAAGATCCTCCTTCGTGGAGATATATTCTTTTCTTTTCTCATTTTTCTTACGTGGATAGCCAAATGAAAGCTTAAATTTGACAGCCGTGGCGCACTGTTAAGGCTATCAGTGTGTTTTCAGGGACCTTAAAAGTATGATGGTTTCGTAATAAACGTGTACGAATTGTGATTTCTATACATCCTTTTTAAGCTGTTGTGATGTCTGATGTGATAAACAATAACAGCCGGAAACTGAAACTAATGGCTCTTCCAGCTAAGGTCTGCGGTCTGTTTTAAAGCCTGGATGCTATAAAAAAATCTTTTATGTACTCAAGTCTAAGCAAGATTGAACTTGTTTCAGTGGGATTACACTCGAGTGCAGCCATTTCAAAATTAGAAAGGAAAAAAAATATATATATATATAACTTTTCCCTTGCTTATTTGGGATTACACTCGAGTGCTTCACGTAGATCAAAGGCTATATAAGATAGAGTTATTGAGGTTGGCTGGTGCAACAGACACATAAAGTGGGACTTATAGTTGTCGCCATAAAGTCCTGAAATTGCCGTCAAAAAGTGTGGCCAAAAGTTTTGAGGGAGCTCATAGCATTTAATATGACCCTTCGCATGTAGTACTTCCTTAGCTTCGGAAAATTTTCATTTTCTATGATGATTCATATGAACTACTCCCTCCCTCCGTCCCAAAAAAAAAATCATATTTTTCCTTTGAACTGTCCCAGAAAAATTGATCATTTTCTTAATGAAGATATATTTTTATAAGTATTTTTGCATGTTTATTCTTTTTACACTAATTTTATTCTGTTTTTTCTCCCCATATTTAATCCTCCACGGACCCACTTTCTCTCTCCTGATTCACTTTCTTTCTCTTCTCTTTGTCTCTCTTGGAATACAATAGAAAACCCATGAAATATGACTCTTATCTTAATTAAGCGTGCAAGTCAAACACGATCAAATACTTTGGAAGGAAGGGAATACTTATTAGAAATCCAGATATGTACATGTGAGTGGCCGATCTTAATCAAGAATCATTCTTTCTTTCTTTCTGTTAAATTTAAGATAATTTGACACTTTCAAGTCTCCCCCTTCTCATAAACAAAGTAGCATCTTGTTTTTAGGAGTACACCAAATTGAATAAATGTCAGTCAACTACAAATTGAAGACCACAGCCTAAAAAATTGAGACTTCACTCTCATTTGATACTTCCTCCCTCATCGGTTCTTCCTTGTTGAGTCCCATTTCGGTTACTTAACTGGAAAAGAAGAGGAAAAAAAAAAGAGAAGAAGAAGAAGAAGAAAAAACACTCGCTGGATTTGGGCAGGTCAATTTGGGAAATTAATGAGGATCCTACTACAAAACTCATAAAGAGGATTTTAACGCGATTCATTGCAAAAAAAACTTACAAGGAGAATTTTGAATCGCTTTCCTGTGACAAGCGTAAGAAAATTAATATTATTAAAAAAAAAAATTCACAAGAAGCTCTTTAACGATACTTTTTGCTAGTAATATGAGGTTCTGAATTATTATCTTCGTGGATTATCATATGATAGTTAAGGATAGCATTAAAGAAATAATATTAGAGACAATAATAAAAGGATAGTCTGAGCACTTCTTCGCTAATATCAAAGATAACACTAAGAAATACGAACAATAACAACTTTTTTCATAATATTAAAACATAATAGTAACTTTTAGAAAAAACAATTGGGGAGAAGCTCATAAAGAAGGCTGATTTGGAAAGAGCAAATTAGAGGGGTAATTCTTTTGGGGTCATTCTTAATTCTTTTAGGGAGAGGGGTAATTTGGGAAGAGCAAATTAAAGGAGTTAAGAAAACCCATTTTTTTCCTAACCTCTCCCCTTGTTTAGAAATTTAAAAAACTGCCCCACTTTTTCAGTATTTTTCAAAACAAACCCACATTTTATAAATTTTTTACCCCAAAACCCCTCATTTCCCAAATTTTCCATTAATAAAGGCACTACAAAAACAATTGAAGGAGATGCAAGAAGAGAACAGAGAATTGAAGAAAGCTATAAATGACATTACTCAAATTAATCACGGAATTCGGCCAGAAACAATCAATGTCAGAGAAGCAGAATTCTGGATCTATAGAAAATGGAATCGAAGCGACGGTTGAAGGTACGGTTCACGAGCTTTTGGGGGCCACAACGTCAGATGAATTTCTGAATGAATCGGGTCACAGTGCAAAAAACTAGCCAATGTATTGAATATCTCACATCTGGAAACCATTGATTTGTCCATGGCTTGTCTGGTGGCCTCCTACTTGTTATGGGCAATCAGCTTCGTGAACTTTAACTACATTGACTATCTTACAATCAGCTAACTGGAACAACACAATCCGATACAAGCAATTGCAAATTGCTTTAATTAAAGTCTATCTCCATCCTCTAAGAGATTCACACTTTACGCGATTTACCTTGGTAACAACATATTGACAGATAACGCTTTTTCTAACCAATATGCTATTAGTGTCATCATCTTCTCTTGCTTCCCATAATGCTCAACACAAAATTTTTGGTCTCAACCCCATTAGAATCTGTTGCAGGTGCAACACCTCGACCAATAATCAATGTATCTTCTCTTCAATACTTCAGAGGAGAAAGGTATCGAAACCCGACTCCTTTGGCCTTGGAGATTAAGCTTGATGCAATCCACTATTAAATGACACTGGCCTCTGAGAAAGGCCCGCCATAACGAGCCAGTACAGGGGAGTATTTTACGACTTTATACTACACAGTGCATGCTATCACTATCATGACAACGGTTAACAGAGGAGTATTTTACGACTTTGTACTACTGACAGTTTCATGAGAGGATCAACTGCGATAGGAGTATGTGAATATCTTCACGACTCGTGATAATATACCCCAGTTTTACATAATTTCCCACAGATTTACATGCAGGGAGATCATACAACAGATTTCATGTTTTAGATCTTGCATATGTTATAAACTTCCATTACACTATAGAGTTCACATCAAAAGTTGCAGGTGAAATTCCAGAAGGTACCGCCGGCCTTATTTATTAAAAAGCTTTTGAACTATCAGCCAAATCACATTTTGGGCAATCTTCCACCAAAAACTGGTTTAGGGCTGCTTAATCTTGAATAGATTTACAATGTCAAATAATGAGGTCAGTGGGACTTTCCCATATGCTATCTTGAATGCTTCCACTCTCCGGGTTCTCGAGATGTCCTATGATTCAATCGCTGGTGTTATTACCCCAACACTTAGGAACTTGGGACAGCTAATATATTGACTTCCGAGCTTTCAAGCACAAGATTGAACTTTATCATTTACTAGAGTGACTGCAGACAATTTATCATTATGGTGGTGGGTAGTAATCCATTTGATGGTACGGTAAAGAGTTAATCCGGAACATCTCCACGCCTGTTTTAAGAATTGATGCATTTAGCTACAAGATCAACAGAAAAATTCCCAAAAGGATCGGTAATATTACCGATCCTTTTGGGAATTTTTCTGTTGATCTTTAATAACCTCGGTGGCCTAATAGGTGTAAACAAAAATAAGTAAAGAAGGAAAGAGATGAGCATTTTTGCTGCTAGCTCCAAACAACATTCCCTGCTGCCTATCATCAAATTGGCTTTGACCTGTGCAGCAGTCGCCCATGCAAAGGATGAATATGAGAACTTTTGTGACTCAGCTCAAGATGATCAAGCCTGACATCCTTGCGTATGATAGGGCACTTATATTTGAAGGCCTAAACATTTTCTTTTGTTTTGCTACCCAAGATTCTTTAGTATAACCTGTTAAATTCATTCCTCTAACACGAACTTGGCCAGAATGCATACCAAAAAAACTTCTCCAAGCTAATTCTTTTTTGGTTGCCTATTGGACAGATTATGTACAGTTGGCTTCCTTATTAACTTTTGACAATTACTGTTAATAAATTGGGTCAATGGACCCATTATCCGCCCACTAACAGATAATGTGTATTTGTTAGTCTGGATAATTACAGTTAATTAGAGGATATTTATCTCCTAAGTGTTTGAGGTAAATACATATTTATCTCCTAAGAGTTTGAGGTAAAGTCAGTCTCTAATTGTATCTCTATATAAATGTTAGAGATATCCCAAGAAAATAAGTGACATACAATAACTCATAAGACAATCCCTCTCTCTATAGCACTCTCTCTAGAGCATCATCAACCTCTATGATTTGGTTTGTGGACGAAAAACTCGACTCTAGTAGTCGTTTTCGTACCTACGATAAAGATCAAGCGTGTTGGAGGCTCGTAACAACAAGGATCCTACGTTGGAATTTTCGGAGACTTCGTCCGGTATGTTTCCGAGCCCATTATGTTATGTGGTAAGCGCATTAAATCGTTTCAAGAATTACCAACAATAACATTCCTAGCAAGTTCTAAGCCAAGACTAAAGAGGTCTTTCCCTAATTACAAGTCAAAAATCAATGTGAACATAGCTGTCCATAATAATGTAGGGACCCGTATGTGCGTACGAATTGATTGAAGGGAGACCTTTCTTGTGCTAATGGTCAAGGCATGTGCATTGATTTTACAAAGTCACGGCATCACCCAAGTATACTTGAACTTCCCAGATGTTTCCAGGAAGCTCCTCTCTCAAGCAAAATTAAGGTCCTATTGCTGCAACGCCTGCTATGTGCATCAGTCCAACTAGGGGCAAATTAGGAGTAATTTGTCTGGGAAAACACAAAAAGAACGTGCTGAAGTTCTATTTTTCTTTTACAAAGTGTTTGCGCTCCTGGACAAACTTACAATCGATTTGTGCACTCGCGGCATAATCGATTAAAAGTGTGGGATTTTTTGACCATAGGGCTGGGGACTTCTCTGAAAATGAAAAATGAACAGCAGAAAATAGAACGATTGCGCACCCATAAATGACAAAGAGAGCTTTTGATTGATTCTAAATGTTTACACAGTAATGTTTCCAGTCTAGAAACTGAACTTCCTATCGATAGCAAAAGCCTCTAAACAAAAGACAGAAAAAGACTTGAAGTAAAGTCTTGATATGTTTGGTTGATGATTGATGATTTTGTCCTGCTCCTCTTGACCCACTATTTATACTACAAAGTTTGTAGAAAATAACTACCTAGAAAATAAACTACCCACTTAATGACAAACTACTCATTTAGAAGATAACTCCTACCACTCATTTAGAAGATAACTCCTGCCACTTACATTATGACTACTCACTAATAAGTAAGTAACTAAACTTATCCCTTATCTATTGGAGCACATTTTTGAAAGTTAGAAAATAATTTTCTGATTTGAATTCATTATATCTCTTTTTCACAAATAAATATTAATGCCATTTAGTGGCATTTAATTAAAGACATGTTATTGTGAAAAATTTATTTGTTCACAAAGTATGAGCTTAAAGATTTCTTCTCCCATTACTGATCTTAGGAGATCATCTAATGCAAGGGCCCTATAAATTTGCTTGCGCTTGCAGTTAGAAATTCTAACGTCACCATCCTGTCATTTCTAGGTACGTATGTAACCTGCACGAGTCAAAGTTGGAGGCGATAGGTTAATGTTGGAATGAGCAAATATTGCATGATCTTAGGAGATTATCTAATACAAGTCCGTTGGACCATTTGGACTGTTGTGTGCCAAGCTATACGTAGCATGTTTCCATGGTGACATGATGAGATTTCTCAACCCAAGACTTTCAAGCTTTTACTGGCATCTAGATTGCAAATTTCAACATAGGCAGCCAGAAGTTTCAGACTTTAAGGGGAAGTTAATGTCTTCACCAAAATTTGGGGCTTATAAATGCAAGTCTACCATGAGTAATAGTCTTGGGTCCTTTGTACGTGACGAAAGGGGTATGAACTAGACCCTGTCAAACATCTTTCAGGTTAAATATGACTGGACTTCAAATGCTTTGCCAGGCACGCCATTTTACTGCCTTATGGTGAGATTTCGTTGCTTCCCATTTGCAATGGCAGCAGTAGTATTTTTGGCTCTAATCCTGAGTTTCTCAGCGGTAATTGCAGTAACCAACATCGCCACCGATGAACATGCACTTCTCTCCTTGAAAGCCTCTATCACCCCCAGCTGGTCCTCCTCTGTCACACATGTTTGTAACTGGACTGGAGTCACTTGCAATCGCCACGAAAGAGTTGCCGCCTTGGACCTATCAAACATGGGGCTACTCGGCAAAATTCCCCCAAGCGTTGGAAATCTCTCGTTCCTCGTCTCTCTTGACCTCAGCAACAACAGCTTCTCTGGCGGTATCCCCAAGGAAATGGCTCATTTGCGCCGAATCAAAAAAATCAACTTAAATTCCAACGGCTTCACCGGAGAGCTTCCCACCTGGCTGGATGAGTTGCCTAACCTTGAGCACCTCTTTCTTGCAAATAACAGCTTCACAGGCACCATCCCACCATCATTTTGGAATATCTCAAAGCTTAAGACAGTGAATTTAAACTTTAATTCTCTACATGGAATTATTGCAGAGGAGGTTGGCAATCTACTTAATCTAGAACGCCTTAGGCTATCTGGCAATGAGTTAAAAGGCCAGATTCCCTGGAGTCTTGGCAAATGTTCAAAACTTCAGAGCATGTCATTGTCTTTAAACCAATTCACTGGACCGATTCCAAGAGAGATTGGGGACCTAAAGTTGCTTAAGGAGTTATATTTGGGTAATAACTACTTGACAGGTATGATTTACGCTTATTGTATTCTCTTTTGGCCTAGCTACTGTTTAAAATTTGAAAATTTCAACAATTCAATTCTCGACTTTCAGATTGAGTCTTTAAATCATGACATTTATGTTGTGTGAAAAAAAAACCTCAAACCCATAACTCTTAAGCTTCCCCCTTTTCATGCTTGGCAGTTGTACTTTTGAAAAACTGCGACATCTCGGTCTTTTGTTCTCAATTGATTAAAGGGCAGGGTTCAAGATGTCAAAGAGACCAACTGTTTTTGCCATTTTGGTTACTAAATCTAGAACTTGAAACTATTTTTTGTACAACCTACAACTGTTATAATCACATTTACAGCTTAAAAGGGCCTTGAGAGCTTATTATTTTTTTGACATTTTTTGCAGACACCATCCCACCTTCTCTATGTAACTTATCAAAGCTTGAGATCATCAATTTGAATGATAATTATCTACAAGGAAACATTCCATTGGACGTTGGTAATCTTCAAAACTTGAAGCAGTTTGGCATAGACAATAACCAACTAACCGCTGCCATTCCATCAACATTATACAACATCTCAACACTAAGTATAGCATTCTTCGGGAGAAATAATCTATCTGGCACTCTTCCTGCGGATATGTGCAGTCATTTCACAGAGCTCCAAGTCTTTTATCTTAAAGGAAACAATCTATATGGCCAAATTCCATATGGTATATCTGGATGTTCCAAGCTTCAATTTCTGGTGTTGGTTGAAAACAAATTTACTGGACCTATACCAAGAGAGATTGGGAATTTAACGATGCTTGAGGTACTAGATCTTGATACAAACCATTTGACAGGTATGTATATGCCATCAAAAAAAATTTCCCCCCAAGATCATATAAGTCCAACACTTAAAAGTTTCTCTGCTGCTAAATATATAGTATATAACCTTAGATAAGTGTCATGCTGATATTTGTATCTCGAATTTTATACGTAGATGTTAGAATTAATTTGAAAATTTAACCATGCTTAAGCTGCTATTTCTCAGTCGAAACCACTTGACAGGTGCAAGAAGAATCGTATATTTTCTCTCTAGCTAAATATATAGGATATAACCTTTTTGTTTTCTTAGCTAGAAAGCTCCATGCTAATATCTGTATCTCAGACCTTTATATGTGGATGTGAAAATTACTTAATGAACTTGTATCTATGGAACACTAAGCAACCTATGGCTGCAAAGTGCTGAAGAGTGCCCAGTGACTCTCCCTGTAAGTTTCCAGAAAATCTATCGCTAGTTATGAAACATTTTTAGCAAAAAATCCACCAAACGGGAAATGCAGCATATATACTTGGTAGGCTTATTATTTCCACTCTTTTTGAGTTAGCTAGCTATTTGGGCCTCTGTATTTTAGAGTTACTAGTCCAGTAACCCAAGCCAAGCTCGGGCCGATTTATAAAATACTGTATATCATAAGCTCTTAAAGAATATATTAATATGTACCACTGAGACAAAAAAGACAATAACATTATCAAAAAAAATATCTTGTATGGCTATAAAAAAATAGATATCGATATAGTGAAGTCGCTAGATACTTGTATTTTTTAAGTTTTTAGTTTAAGTTGCCAAGTAATATTTTAAATGAATATTAGCTTAGCACTTACAGTAGTAGAATAGTTATGCTCATGCCATATAGAGCTAAATAACGAATATAATTATAGTTGAAATTAAAAAGTTGTGAGGCTATGGCGTATCCCTTTTGACTGTAGATTTAATATATGAGTATAATTCTTTAACTTCAAAAGTTTTGAGGTGGTACATGTGTTTTGAATTATTCT
Organism: Escallonia rubra; assembly: GCA_033065855.1. Lineage (NCBI taxonomy): Eukaryota > Viridiplantae > Streptophyta > Magnoliopsida > Escalloniales > Escalloniaceae > Escallonia > Escallonia rubra. The sequence continues at coordinate 71,560 of JAVXUO010000788.1, read as the reverse complement.
TTGTACATGTCTTTTTCTAATTTTTGTGAAATGCATGTGTCCTTTTTTTTGTACTTTTAGGGTTTTAATAGTCCAAAATAATACCTTATTTGTAAGTACAGTGATAAAGTATAATTTAAAGGATGGGTAACTTTAAAAGGTTGATTTTGCTTTCCACATAAAATTATAGTTCTTACATCTAATAAATGCCATTTATAGTATTTTTCCATGGATACTTATTTTATCAGAATATAATGTACCTTTTGTATACCAACTTTTGTTGGGGTATTTTTGTTGACTACATTGAGTTTGTTAAACTAACGATTACAGAGTAGAGATTAAATAGTTCATATAATTGTTATTTAACACTCATATTAATTATCACTCCTAGTTATAATCGACTATATTATAGTCAAAATTAAGTTTCGAAGCTCATAATTCGTCTAATATTTACTAATTGGTCGTCATTCATGTGAATTTAATCCACTATAAAATTAATATATTTCATATTTGGTCCTATTAGAAAAAACAAATCAGTGTATATTCGATCACAATAAGATTTATAAAATTACTTAACCAAATTCATTACTCAAATATACAAAAATAAAATTTGACAAAACTGTGACATAATATCTAATAAGTTCATATATAGTTGTTTCTTTAACTCTTGTAAGATGCTAGTAATCATAAAATTAAATTGATGAAGATGGCGTGTCCTTATTTTGAAGTTTTAGAATTATTTTCTACATCTTCAATGACTTGTCGCCAACTACTAAGTGCACTAATAATTTTTTTTTTTATGAAAATTTAATTAAGTATAAATAAAAACGTCTTTTCATTGATCGTAAGGCCCTATGTAATAACAAATTGGTTAATTTTTTGTTTTGTAGAATTACATAGATATATGTTTACAATTTTAAATGTTCTCAAATATAATAATTAAGATTATTTGAGTTAATTGTACCTTTTTTCTAATACATGCGTGATTTCTTTTCAAAATCTCATAAATGCGATGTAGTCACTTTGCTAATTGTGCAGTTATCAAAGCATTAAACTGTCCTATAATTGGATTATTGATCTTATATATTACATTAATAATTTTTCTTAATGATTACGTTACGTGTGTGCGCGCGCGTGTGTGTGTAAATTTAAATTAACAATAACATTTTTTTTTCTTCTAAATCTCATATGTTATTTTTGTTTTCTAGATACATGATTTCTTTTTTTAACATCGTATGAGAGAGTTAGTTTTAAGGACACGGTGGTCAAAATTACCTGCGAAACTAAATAAACTTAAAAATATGGATCACATCCGAAATAATATTTGCATACCTTTAGATACATTAATATATTTACTATAGAGCCTACTATATGATTTATGAATAAAGCTTTATCATTATTATAATTTTAATTAATAATAATTAGACAGACATTTGTTAGTCGTGTAATCCCACCTAAAAAAGGATGGTCAAGTTTTTTATTTTACCAAAAAGATTCTAAAAGTTATATATTATACTTGATAAATCTTTACATCGATACGGTAAGCATACATTAAAATAAAAAAATATGAACTAATTGTTACATTATTTTTATTGCTACAATTTCAATTGTAACATCATTTTTTTATCTTTTAAATCTAATATGCTATTTTCGTTTTTTTTATTTATGAATTTTCATTTTATATTAAATGTACTTTTAAGGATGTAATAATTAAAGTTAAGTCCTAATAAGTTAGTTCATTAATTAGTTAGAGTTTTAGAATTTATGAAATTAAATTTTCAGTTATAAGGCTTACTGATATGCAAATTAACTTATCAAGATATAAGAATCCCATCCAAGATAATTAAGAACATGATAATAATTACAAATTATATGATTTTACTACGCTTGTTTTTCAAAATTAACTTATATGTGATTTCTTTTCAAAATATCATATATGCTTATATAGCCACTTTGTTGATCGTCCGGTCTTATCAAAGCAAAAAAATTATCCTGTAGTTTGATTATTGATTTTATATATTATATAGATAATTTTTGTAATGAGTATTTTATTTGTAAATAAACATACATTTATTACATTACAATAAACCTAAATTAAATGCAACATAATTTTTTTCTTCTAAATATCCATAAGTTATATTTTTTAGATACATGGTTTTTTGTCTTTGGATGAGAGAGTTACCATATAAGTTATATTTCTAAATGTTTACAAATATTATTTTGAATGTGATCCCTATTTTTAAGTTTATTTAATTTTGCAAGAACTATATAAGGGCTATATGAGGAAGCCTTATATAATGTGAAAATTAAATTTAAAACTCTAATTATACGAATTTCTTAGGATTTGATTTTGACTATTGTGTTCTAAAAACTAAGGCCCCGTACGCTTACCATATTTGTTTTCTGTTTTCATTTTCACGATTTTCATATTCAGTTTGAAAACATGTTCCTGTACTTTTATCATTTTCACAAAAAAAAATTTAGCTATTTTTTCTTATATTGGGTTAAGTTTGAGTGAAAAACAGCTGAAAACACATTTTAGGTGTTTTCAGTTTTTTGTTACTATTTGAGTAATTTTATCCAAAACGAAAGCAGAAAATGGTAAAAGTACGCAAAAAAAGAATCTTTTTCATCATCATTGCTAAAAACAGAAAACGAATATGGTAAACGTACGGGGCCTTAGTTTTTAGAACAAGATAGTCAAAATCGAATCCTAAAAACTTTGTATAATTAGAGTTTTAGAATTAATTTTCACATTATATAAGGCTTCCTCGTATAGCCCTTATATAGTTCTTGCAAAATTAAATAAACTTAAAAATAGAGATCACATCCAAAATAATATTTGTAAACATTTAGATACATTGACGTGTTTAGTATGTAGCTTTAAGTCATTTTCAGCTATTAGATTTATGAATAAGCTTTATCATTTTTACAATTTTAATGAATAATAATTGTACAAGCATTTGTTATTTTTGTGGTTCCATCCGAAAAATAACGTCAGTTTTTTTATTTTATCAAAAGGATTCTAAAGCTACTATACTGTATTAACAAATCATTACATCGTTTAAAGTAAGAAAATTCTATAATCTAAAAAAAATTAAAGAATTATTACATTATTCTTATTGTTTCAATCTCAATTGTAGCATCAAAAATTTTTTTTTTCTAAAAATCTAGCATGTTATTTTAATATTTAAGATATATGAATTTTTAGATTTTAGAGAGTGGTTTTAAAGATGCAATAGTTAAATTAAATTCTAATAATTTAGTTAATCAATTAGTTAGAGTTTTAGAACGTTTAGAATTAGTTTTTCAATTATATAAGACTCACTAAGATGAAAATCAGCTTATCAAGACATAAGAACCCTATCTAAGATAATATTTTCAATTGTAGCACCATTTTTTTCTCTTTTAAATCTAGTATGTTATTTTCGTTCTTAAGATATATGAATTTTTATATTCATATTGGAGAGTGTTTTAAGGATACAATAGTCAAACTTAAGTCCTAATAAGTTAGTTCTTTAATCAGTTAGAATTTTAAAACGCTTAGGATTTGTTATTCAATTACGTAAGGGTTAGTAATAGAAAATTAACTTATCGAGAAATAAGAACCCCATCCAAGATAATATTCTCAATTGTTGTACCATTTTTTCTCTTCTAAATCTAGCATGAAAATTTTATTTTTAAGATATATAAATTTTTATATTGATTTTAGAGAAAACTTTTAAGGATACAATTGTTAAAATTAAGTTCTAATAAGTTAGTTCATCAATCAGTTAAAATTTAAGAACGTTTAGAGTTTCAGAATGTTTAAGAGTTAGTAATATAGAAATTAACTTATCAAGAAATAAGACCCCATCCAAGATGATATTTTCAATTGTAACATCATTTTATTCCTCTTCTAAATCTAGTATGTTACTTTCAAGATATATGGATTTTTATATTCATATAAGAGAGTGGTTGTAAGGATATAACAGTCAAAATTAAATCCTAATAAGTTAGTTCATCAATCATCTAGAGTTTTAGAATGTTTAGAACTTGTTTTTCAATTGCATAAGACTTAGTAATATGGAAGTTAACTTATCAAGACGTAAGAACCCTATCCAATATAATATTCTCAATTCTAGCATCATATTTTTTTTTCCTTCTAAATCCAGTATGTTATTTTCGTCTTTAAGATATATGAATTTTTATATTCATAATAGAGAGTGTTTTTAAAAAAGGATACAATTGTCAAAATTAAGTTATAATTAAGTTAGTTCATCAATCAGTTAAAGTTTAGAACGTTTAAAGTTAGTTTTTCAATTATATAAGGCTTAGTAATATAGAAATTAACTTATCAAGAAATAAGAACTTCATTCAAGATAAAATTTTAAACCTTTAGTGACACTTATAATAGTTATCATTCTATTTCACATTGAAAACATAATGCGATGATGTGTCAAGTAAAAAAGCCATATATCTGTGATGATGTATTGCACAAATAAACTCACCATTCGCTTATTATATATTATATAGATAGATTAGTAAGCCCTTTTTTAAGTTTTACCAATTTAAAAAAGTACTTATTTCAGCATTTTGTCCATTTAACCGCCAAAAGAGCCATGTGCTTTAAATGTGATGAAATACAGGGGACACAAGTGGAAGCACATAAAAAAAAAAAGCCCCTCTTGGTTTTCTCTCCTACTATTCACTTGTACAAAATCTAGTAATTATTAAACACTAACATTACTGATTATTATAAACCGCCATTGTCAACATTAATGTGTCGTTGCCCTGCTCCCATCTTGAATCAAACCCCTAAACACGACCATCACCATCATCAACCAGATCGTTACCATCCATAGACACCATTAACCAAACCCACCCCATCAACACCCGTAAACACCATCAACCAAGCCCAACCCGTCAACACTCGAAAATACCATCAAGCAAATCCACCCCATAACAACTTGTACACACCCCATCATCACCCTTAAACACCATCGACCAAACCCGCCCATCACCAGACCCTTACGCATAAAGATGTCAAACGGGCCGGGCGGCCCGCGGCCCAGCCCGAAAAAAGCCCCGGGCTGGGCCGGCCCTGATATGAACAGTGCAAGCCCAAAATTTTAGGGCCTTGGACCTGGGCTTGGACCAGGCCAAGGTTTCAGGAAAAATGGCTCGGGCCCTAAAAAAGCCCGAAAAGGCCCGACCCGAAATTGGGCCCGATTTTGGCCCTAAATTTGGCCCAAAATTGGCCCCTTTTCTGCCCCCTGTTTCATTTCTCTTCTCTGTTTCTTGTTTTCTGTTGGTTCTTCTTTCTTTCCCGAAAGCTAAAGGTTTCCCCCCTTTTTTTTCTTTCATTATCTTCCACCCAATGCATCCATTATCCACATATCCTATATTTTAACATTTAACTAGCTTAGTCATTGTAACAAGGAGGAGGTGGCAAGACTATAAAACATGGTTTTTATAAAATTACACAAATGTCCCTAAACTTTACGTATTTATAAAAACACCCCAAACTTTGAGAGTCATGGTGATATTATTGAGAAACGTCTCTATAAGAATATTTTTTCTTTGCACTTTGGATAATTAGCAATCATTTTTTTGTAGACTTTCGGACAAAGAAACGTAATCTTGGGACATATTTTGAGATCGAGATTTGTGTACTATTCGAATTATACTTACAAGATTTTCTTTGATTGCACGATTTTGACAAATCTCATATTCACGTCTCTTACTAAAACAACAAGAATTGGCACACAAAAATAAAACATTTTTTTGCTTCTCGCTTTTGCTCTAGTTCTTTTTTAGCATTGAGGAATGATAATGGTAAAATGTAAGAGCGCATCAACAATAAAGTTTTTCGAGCGTCAACCCATTATTAAAAGTAAAAGTAGCCTACAACAGTTTGCTCTATATAACGATCATTGTCGCTAAATGTTATTAGTGTCATTTTGCATGCATTCTTTTAACAATTGTTTTAGCATTACAATCGTTTTGCATACGTTCTTTTAAGAATTGTTTTAGCGTTACAAAATAAAAGTTACTAGACATATTTAAAAGGAAATACCCATGTAGTAACCAATTCTTTTTTTCCAATTCAAGATAAATTCATGAGGAAGTGGTATCTCTAATAAAACAACATTATGAGTAAAGAGGGATAATTATAGCCAATTAAAGAAAGAAAATTACAACAAAAAAAAAATTGGGCCCGGGCCTGGCCCAAGCCCGGCCCTAAATATTGGGCCTAGGGCCAGGGCTTGGACTGGGCCCATATATCCAGATTTCAGGCCCAGGCTCGGCCCGGCCCGTTTTTCAGTCATTAGGCCCGGCCCCGACCCATTTTGTTGGAGGCCCATTGGGCTTGGGCTGGGCCGGCCCATTGACATCTCTACTTACGCACCCTATGACCCCCTAAACATCATCAACCAAACCTACCCCATAACCCAACCCCCACCCCCACCCCAAAAAAATAAATAAAATATAACCATCATTTAAATCCACCCCATCATAACAGGCACACACCCCATCACCCCCTAGGCACCCTTGAATTTCCCATCGCGTCACCACCTGCACAGACGATCGACCAATCCATTATCACGTTCATAACTGCCATATTCAGTTATACCCAACACCATTTATTGGCCCCATCGAACCCACAACCACCATTCATAGCAGTAACCACCGACGTCACCCCTACGAGTCCACTGTCATCATCACCACCCCCATTAAACCCTCACCAACCCAAAAAATATACCACCACCACCAGTATTGCGTCATCCCATTTTCCCACACCACCACCACCATCCATCCATGGTTAAATTTTTAGATTTCTTTTCTCATTGTGATTACATCCCCGACACCTGGGCTCCCAATGTTCGGTAATGGCAAGCAACGATGGCCACATGATGCCACAGACCTGGATTAACGATTCGAACCTACTACTTGTTTGAACCCTTTTGCTTCTTTCTTGCATAATTGCAGATTTCCCTGCTGGACCTCATGCTCCAGTTATAAGTCTTGATTCACCTAATGAAGAATCAATTACTACCATAATTGGTGACGGTTCAGCATTGGGATGGCTGAAATGGTGGTGGATACCGGGTGGTTATTACAGGATAGTGGTGGCCTGGTGATGGTGACGGTGGATAGTTATGGTGGTGGTGCTAGCTATGGCCGATGGTGATAATATGCGATTCGGTAAATGCGAGTTTGGTTAAACATTTGTCCTCACATATTTTGTTAAAGGGTTGTTGTAATACCCCGAACCTAGGCTTAACCGGTTATTATTACTTTAGCAACAGTTTCTAAGAGTGATGTTCTTTTGAGTTTTTAGCGACGAATTTGGGGAGCATTATAATGATGATCTTTAGCGACAATTTTAGAATCATGAGAAAAATTTAACGATAACAAATATTATTGATATTGATTAATGTCGTTGGCAAGGATTAGCGTTAACTAGTATTTTTCTAGAAACCTTTAGCGACAATTTTATACATATAGTTAGCGTCGATATTTTATTGGCAACTTTAGTTACGAATTCGTGTAGCGGGGTTAAGTAATAACCAGTTAAATTCTCTTAATACGTAATCTTTCATAAATAATTATGGACATGTTTGCAACCATAAAAGTGCCGAATAGAATTTAAAGGACTCGGATATAGTTAGGGGGGATTTGTTGTAATTCTACAACTTAGGGTTGTTACATATATATACACATACTTCATGGGTCAGCCGACCCTAAGCTGCCACACATCTGGAAACGACAGAGCACATAGAAGGAGATCTCGGCGATCGAAGAATGTTTTTCCGGTAAGTTTTGCTTTGGTGTTAAGTTTTATATGAATTGGTGTCATGGGTAGATGTACATGGGTCTCCCTTGATATGAAATAGCTGTTAGTATATGTGTAAGGATCGGATGTAATATCTAGGGGTGTAGATATATATACACGTGGGATTTGCGGCAACCACCATGGTGCCTTGATGGGTTCATACAGCTATGGTTACCGTGGAATGGAAGTGGATGGAGGCCCGGCCGATGAGTTGCGTGGAGGTAGTGTGAAACGGCCGTGTGCGACAGAGAAGAAGAGAAAGTAGCAGCGGAGTGCTGCCTTGCGTCGCGCAGGGATGGCTGCCTTGAAGTGTATTACGTTGAGTTCGGTTGGTTGTAACATACGTGAGTTTTGCGGTAGAGGAGCACCACTGCCGTGAGACAGTGGACTCAAAAGCAAGGCTGCCGTGGTCAGCATGTATGTGTACTATGGTTATGTGTGTGCGAGTGTGGTGGGAGTGTACCCATGAATGAAAGGAGCAAGAGAAGGTGCGGTGGAGTGAGACTGCCAAGGAGAGCTTGCAACTGCTGTATGTGTGCGTGTGTAATGGGTGTGTTCATGGGACGAAGTGGTGAAGTAAAAACCCACTGTTGCAAGGCAGCGGATGGGAGCTGTGTTGAGAACAAGGTGGTGTGTAGTTGTTCAGGGGAGTTTTGTGTCTCGGCAGCAAGGAGGAGAGGTTGGTACGGGTATAAGGGTATATAAAAATTGGCTTTGTTGTGACTTGGGTTTGGAAGATTATGGTTTGGGAAAAGGAAAAATGAAGCCAAGTCAGTAGTTTTGGATGGTGATGGAAAATGTAGGTGAATGAATGAGAGGTGAAAACCAAGGAGTGTGGTGCATATATTTGTGTGGGTGTAAATCAAAGAAATGGGTACCTGTGTGTATACTAATGTGAGAAGTGGGCTGTGAGAATGATTTTGGCAAGAGGAAACAAGCTACTGCCGCAAGGCAGTAGCTGAAAATGGTGATGAGGAGTATAATGGGTCTATGTGAGTTTTGAGGGCTGGAGTTATAATGGGTTTTTGTGAGTTTTGAGGGTTGGAGCATAATGGGTTTTGTGTGCATGGGAATAGTTTATAAGCAGCAAGGTGAGGCTGCCATGAAAAGGAAGGTGGGAATTTATGGGTGAAGTGTTGGTGGATTGCATATGCCTTAGTGTATATATAGAATGGCATGTGGAGCCATGAAAACCAAGATAAGCTTCGTGGGTTTCAAGTTGTGGCAACTATGGCTGCTATGAGAAAGGGAGTACAACCATGGGGCAGCCGTGGAAGAAGGGAAGTGAGCTGGGAAGATTATAAAAAGGTTTGTGAGAGTAATGTGTGTACATGTATATGTGTAGTAAGTATGTTGCAATTCATGAGAAGTGCAACTTGGTTGCAAAGAAGAAAAATGGGTCTGCATAGAGGTGTAAGTATTGTGAAGTAAGGTGATGGGGTTAATGGTGGAGAAGAAGGCACTGTGTTTAGAGAGGGAAAGCCTAGTTTTAAGAAATTAACAAAAAAAAAGTGTCGCTAAAAACCTAACCAATTCTAGCAGTTTCTTTTCGAGTTTTTAAGATATATTTATAAAATTATTTGGACAAAACTCAAAGAAGTAACTTATGTTAATTTTTCAAGACCTACACACACAAAAAAATGTATATTGTTCTGAGCTCGGGAAGCATGCTAACTAGTTTTATCCGAATAGGAGTTTTCGGAGTATTTTAAAATAGTAAACTAAGTTATTAAATTATGAAAATTTTAAAATAGTCTTATGTAGCTATGATATAATATTTTCCAGAGTTTCAAAAGTTTTTAAAAGTCGTTTGCTATTTTTAACGTTATTAACAGCGTAGCGCTCGATCATGTATCGCGTAACTCTTTACTATTGCAACAATTTATTTAAACTATTTCAAAGACCTCTTCTAAACAGTTTTAGACAAAGTGCAAAACTGAAATTTCCCTTCTTTTTGGGAAACCTTTGACGAGGAATTTTCTCGGATTTTTCTGGGCATGGGAAGTGTCCCAAACAATTTTATTTTTAAAACAAGTTTTTGAATTATTTAACATAGTAAACAAAATTATTTTTAGTCTAGAATTTTATGGTAATCTAAAATGATGGTGACGCTTGAGTGTCTGCAATGTCGTGGCTTTGCGGTGCCGTTCGTTATATATTTGATGCTTGAGCATGGACGCGCAATTGAATGTGCAGGTTAGGTTTCCGAGCGAGAAATTTTCGGAACGACCGTTAGTGCCCGAAATACCCATTAGTTGTTTAAAAAGGACTCTTCTAGGTTATATCTAGTGGATAAGCTACTTTAGGCATTGGGGGCAAATAGGTAATTAGACATAGGTCAGGGGACGGTTGGGTAAAATTTTACTCATCTAAAAGAAAACTAATACCTAATACTTAGGTGTGCTCGAGCGATAATGAATGACATTCGTATGATTTGTTATTTAGGTTTTGATAGTCAAGAGTTAGGGCCGGCATTTGAGCAAATACCTGAAGCGGATTTTGAGCGAGGCAAGTACTCCTGCCATATTCCTTCGTATACCCTATTTTCCGTTTATGTATATGTATAAATGAATTGTTCCAATTAAAAGTTTTAAAGCCTTTTACATGCTACTGCTTTTGTGTAAATTGTTTGATGAGAAAATGCATAAAAAAATGCCAAGGAATGTTTTCTATGAGTAATGTTTTAAAGTTGGCTTATGTTGGATGAGAGGGTATTTCTGGCTTGGTTGTTGCGCCCCATATCCACGGGGAAAAGTTGGATTGTTGGGTCCTGGTCAACGGGACGATACGTTGACGCACAGTACTGTTGCTCGTGGTGCGCCATTGCGTCCACAATAATATGTATCTCGGACGAAGGAGGGATTGTGGGCCCTAGTTAAGGGGGCGCATACCCTGACCAAATAATGTTCATCCCAGGTGGAGTAGGGATTGTGGGCCCTAGTCAGGGGGGAACGGACGCTGACCGCAACATACCTACGTTATGATGAACTGTGATAGTTGTTAATGAGCCTACTTGACGTCATACTTCATTTCTGAGAATCTTGAATGAATTTCTTTCATAAAGTAGTATATGTATAGTATCTCTTGTGAAAATGTTTAGCAGTTTTAAATGGAAGAAAACCATGGCATGTTTCATGTTTTTATGAATCCCAAAATCTATTTTAGGGATATGGTTTGTGTACTTACTGGGCCCCAAGCTCACCCCTTTTTATAAATGTTTTCAGGTGAACACCTAGATAAACCTCAGTACTGTGAAAGTAATGAAAATGAAGCCGTAGGAGATGCTTATTAGGACGTTTGTTTAAGCCCTTGAGAAATTGTAGAACCGCCAGTTACTTATTTGAATTGTCCGTAGCTTAATTTCAGGAATTTTTTCTTTAAAACAAATACTATCAGTTTTTATGGAGGAATTCAGTGGAGATAATATTGAAAAGAGCTGTAAGGAAATCTTTAGAAGTCATGTTATGGTTTAGTTACTGTATGATCTTAGAATTGTGTACAGGTTTAATTAAGGCCTGGCAGAGCCCTCGGTTGGAGTCCATTGGGTCTGTGACCGGTCACGTGCCTAGCTCATGGGCCTACCCGTGGGTTTGGGTCGTGACAGTTGTCTTTTTCAGGTGTTGTTCTAGTTATACCCCTAGTTTTATTGTTTATAGACAAAGTATGCAATGCATAGTCATTTTTAACGGAAAAAACGAATGAGAGGTTGGCAGAAGTAGCTCTTAAACTCGAAAAATCCAAAAATGCGCATCTTGCATAACTTTGAAATTTAGAGAGTTGAGTAAATAAGTTGCTCAAAGATAGTAGACAAAATAATGTTATAAGCATACTTGTTATCGATAAGTATCGATAAAAAGATGCAACTCTATAATCTCTTTCAGTTAGCCATATAGATCCATGCGAATGCACACAGGGGCAGAAGGAATGGGGGGCACAGGTGGGCCGATGCCCTCCTGCTTCTCGGTAAATTTTCTATATTAGATGGTATATTTTATCCTTAATGAAAAAATGTCCACCTAAATTTTTAAAAAATGCTTAAAAGAGATGTATTTTAGTCATTAAAAGAAAATAGTTAAAAGAAAATGTCTTTTTAGCCATTAAAAATGCTAAACTTGCTAATCAAATAGAGTTCTACGCTTAAAGTCAACACAAAAAAAAAAACTATTATTCTCTACTGTTTTCAAAGTCTCCCTATTTCTAAAGCCTCAAAGCCATGTAATGGAGAGAGGCACGGAGCACCCGTCTCCTCAGTCCCCTCACCAGCCTTTCGCCTTCAATGCCATGACCCACTGCCTCCACCAGCAGGTTCACCTTTGGCGACCGGCATAGTCGCGTAGACGGTAGATTCAATCACGACAGAATGGCTGAAGTCGCGGTGTGTTATTTGAATCATTGATTCATCTATTCCTCCAGTTTTGTCTATCCGTCTTAGTGTATTTGCAATGACGTTCTCCTCATATTCTTTCCCAAATTATCAGTGTCTTGCCTAATTTTCTCCACGACAATCCCTTTAGTCTAAAAATTATGAAGAACATTTTTTTCCCCAAATATAAAACCACCGTTCTTCCACTGATTATTGGAATTGCTCCATTGCCTCCATACAAAGTCGCAAACCCTAATCTTTCTAGTTTGAAAGCAAGGTAAGATCTAGACTTCCGATGTTTATTCTTATAATTTCTAATTCCTTGAACTTGAACAATTTTCTTTTGTTTCAAATTAGAGTTTGATAATTGAGTTTTGGAACTTACAAGTCCAAATTGGGGATTAGGGCTGCTAGTGAGATTCTTAATTTCAGATTGAGATTTTAGATTTTTATTTTTCAATTGCAATTGCTACTTGTGGGTGGTGAGTGTATATGTTTATAAATTGAGGTTTGTTAGGATTTTTTTATTTTGGATTGAGAGATTGACAATTGTTGCTTGTGGTTGCAATTAGGAACTGTGAATTTGGCATTTGGGGGAATTTAGCACTGAATTTGGCAATTGAGATTTGAGAATTTGGAGCTATACTGCCCACCTGACGAACTGAAAAGTTCAAATTGCTGAATTAGAGTTCTTGTTTCTTGCCTTTTTTGCCCACGTTCATCGATTTGTTAGGTTTAATTTAACTCATTGATGAAGGTATTTTAAGCGAATTTTTTTTGGCTATTAAGTGCCCACCTTGAACTAAGTTTCTCCATGCACATATTGGGATGCAACTTGGTTGTCTCATCAATCATATTTTAGCATAGTTATATTTTAAATTGGAAAAAATAAACAAAGATGATGAGTTTTGCTGAGGTAATGCATACATAAATGATGAAGGATGATAATCGATATTACTTAGGTACATAACTTTCTTGAATAAATTATCTCACTGAGTAAGATGTTTAGTCTTATTAACAAGAATGTGTTACATACAGGAAAATGTATCCCATTTTGGTACATTACCATACTAATAGATTATACAAATATAATTTAAACTACTGTCATGGTAAAAATTTATCTGATTTTCACCAACATGCTGATTTTCTAATCCTTTCTATCCTTGTTCAACTTTTTGTGTATCTGAATCTAATGAAGAATGTTTGAATATTCATATCATGATCGCCTAATACGTTTTGGTTGAGGCTAGATTCACACCATTTTAGGAAATTCACTCCTAATTCCATGTTGTGGTGATAATATGCATGAAATGTTGTATGTGATTGATGAAGTTTGTGACTTAAATTGGCTGAAGATTGCAGTTTTATGAAATATTTAAACAAATTTCTATTTCATTGAAGTATCACATATGCATAATGTAAATGTGTCGGTTGTTTTCCGGCATCCACCAACCAACATGAACACCTGAAGGCACTCATTATGGAGGTTCTTGCAAAAGTGAAAATAAAAAGTTATTGGTACTTTTGGGTAAAGAAAAGAAAATGGTAATATCAATTATTGAGCGACTTTTGGGTATACAGTTGCATCTAAAACAAGGAAAACAATAGGTTTTCTCTCTTAAGAAGTTACGAAAACGAGAAGGAAATAGTAAAAGCTTAACTATCAATTGAAGAATTGATGAGAAGGAAATATTGTTTATGATATCGAAGGCAATTCTTGTTTGTTGTTCTACTCCCACATGTGTACCACACAAGTGAGCAAATATGGTGAAAAAAACATATCTTCCCATTACTAATGCACATTTAGAAATGGTGTATTCTTTAGTGTCTAACTTGCCAGAGCACTTTATTAGAGGACAAAAAAGAAAATAATTGTTGGTAAAATATGGTCTGATCAATTAATATTATTTTTTTACAATGAATTCAACTTCCTTAGCTGGCCAATATTTTAATGTAATAATAAAGATATCAATTAATATAATCATTCCTATGAGAATAATAGGCCATAATATAAGATATCTAGAAACATTAAGTAAAAATTAGATAGAATTCATGAAGAATTGGACTTCACCCAACTGGCGAGAATAAAACCAGAGACAAACTCGTATTTTATAAATTGTCGATATTGATATTCATTTATCCGGTGGTTACTGCTGGACCTGGGTTTTAACATAATGATTCTCACCTTTCATCCCTACGATGGTACATCATTCAAACAGATCAAGTAGATTGAACAATTGAGCTAACTTTATGCTTTCGCATCTTATCTATTTTTCAGGTATAGTACCGCGAGAGATTGGCGACCTTTCTAATTTACGGGTAATTAGTCTAGGAGGAAATAATTTAAGAGGTACTATTCCAGCAACGATCTTCAATATATCTACACTTCAAGACCTATTTGTTGCAAGCAATCAACTTTCAGGTACATTACCATTATATGTGAGCCATCAACTAGCCAATCTTGAAAGTCTTCATCTTGGGGGGAATAGCTTCACTGGAATTTTACCCGAACCTATTTCAAATGCTACTAAACTCACCCGCATAGACCTAGCCAAAAACAATTTCAGTGGTAGAGTTCCTAACTCGCTTGGTAATTTGGGACTCCTGGAGATATTTCAACTGGCAGGCAATGATTTCATTAATACATTTCCAGAATTCAGTTTCATCACTTCCTTGACAAACTGCACGAAGTTAAGAGTGTTACGAATTGGATATAATCCTTTAACTGGTCCCCTTCCAGCTTCTATTGGAAATTTATCTGCTTCTTTGCAAGATTTTTATGCATCCGGATGTAGAATCAGAGGAACCATTCCTAGTGAGATTAGTAACTTAAGTGGTTTGGTTTCGTTAGCTCTGTATGAAAATGACTTGATTGGATCTATTCCAAATACCATCAAAGGGTTGCAGAAGCTTCAACGGTTAGATGTTGGTCGTAATAAGTTGCGAGGGTCGATTCCAGATGACTTATGTCAACTCCCTAACTTGGGTGGCTTATGGTTGCCTGCCAACCAACTTTCCGGCTCGTTGCCGACGTGTTTATGGAACATTAGTTCTCTAAGATACCTTTATCTAGGTTCCAACAAATTAACTTCTACCATACCAGCCAGTCTTGGAAACCTTAAAGATCTATTGACGTTCAGTGCATCCTTCAATTCTTTACAAGGCAATCTACCTTCTAAAATTGGAAATCTGAAGGCTGTTATGATATTAGATCTATCGTATAATAATTTCTCTGGCAATATCCCTGGCAACATTGGAGATCTGCAAAATTTGGCCATCCTATATTTGGAACACAATGATTTAACGGGGACCATTCCAGAGACATTTGAATCTTTAGTGAGCCTCGAAACCTTGGACTTGTCTCAAAACAACCTCTTGGGCGTGATTCCCAAGTCCTTAGAGAAACTCTTGCAACTCAAATTCCTTAATGTGTCTTACAATAAGTTACATGGGGAAATTCCTAGTGGGGGACCGTTTGAAAAATTTGCAAGTCAATCTTTTCTGCCAAATGAAGATTTGTGTGGTGCGACTCAATTTGGTGTTCGTCCATGCAAAACCAATTCCGTTAGTCGATTGAAAACACTCAGAAAGTTGGTGATTATATGTGTTTCATCTACAATTTCTTTGATTGTGCTCCTCTTGACATTTGTACTTTTGTGGATAAGATGCCAAAAGAGCAAGAGACTTCCCGTAGAAATTGATCTACAGCCAGTGGCAGTACATCGTAGAATCACTCAACAAGAAATTCTAGAAGCAACTAATGGGTTTGAGGAAAGCAAATTACTGGGTAATGGCAGTTTTGGATCAGTATACAAAGGGGTACTTTCTGATGGGATGGTTGTGGCCATAAAGGTATTCAAATTGCAACAAGAAAGAGCCCTTAAAAGTTTTCATGTGGAATGTGAGGTAATCCGCAATGTTCGCCATAGAAATCTTATCAAAATCGTCACAAGCTGCTCCAACCCTGATTTCAAAGCCTTAATACTTGAATATATGCCCAATGGGAGCTTAGAGAAATGGTTGTATTCTCACAGTTATGTGCTAGATATAATGCAAAGGTTGGACATTATGATTGATCTGGCTTGTGCATTAGACTATCTTCATCATGGTTGTGCACCACCTATAGTTCACTGTGACCTGAAGCCTAGCAATATCTTGCTCGACGAACCGAACATATGATTGGGCACTTGAGTGACTTTGGAATCACAAAGCTCTTAGATGAGGAAGAGCTTGTGGCACATACTATGACCCTTGGCACCATTGGATATATAGCACCAGGTGATGTGATACACATTGTTTCTCAATTTTATCAACTCAAAGAATAATTCGGTTCCCAGTTCTATTGCATTTTTTTCTTATCCTCTTCATTCCTTTGATAAGTTGTCATATGCAGAATATGGGTTGGGAGGATCAATATCCACAAGCTGTGATGTTTACAGCTACGGAATAATGCTGATGGAGACATTTACTAGGAAGAAGCCCACTGATGAAATGTTTGCGGGACAAATGAGCCTAAAGATCTGGGTGAAGGAGTTGCTTCCAAGTGCGGTAATTCAGGTACTCGATAAGAATTTGCTAAGGCGAGACGGAAAAAGTTCATTGGCAGAGGTGGACTGTCTATTGTCCATATTGAAGTTGGCTTTGGACTGTGCTGCTGAATCACCAGAGCAAAGAATCAACATGAAAGATGTCCTGGCAACACTGAAGAAAATCAAAGGTAATTATCTTGAAGGGAGCTGCTAGATAAAAGTAACAAGGGTGCATCAGAATAAGCTGTGTAACGATGTAATAAATCTCCACAAGACACCAAGACGGCTACCAGTGTCCATTCAATTATTGTGCCTCATGCTTCTTACATTTTTCCTTTCCTGTATGTTTTAATTTGGCTTTAAGTATAAGTTTCTCATCCAGCTTCATTGCTGGACTGTGTTTCACTTCTTCTCCTTGTCGAATCTTTGGCGTTGCATTATTGTGCTATAAACACCAGTGCATGAAGTACCACTACTTATGGAGACATTTCAAATTGCATTATTGTGCTATAAATTCCAGGTTCATTCACGAGACATTTCAAGTTATAAGTGCCCTTACTTGAATGTATCTCTAGCAGATTAACTGGAGAAATTCCAAGTGGAGGGCCTTTTGGGAACCTTACAAGCAAATCATTTCTACCCAATTAGCACCGTGTACGTGTATGGTGTTTATCAATTGGTCCATTGATCAATGACAACATTAAAGGTTGCAATTATGTGTTCTATCTGCTGTTTCGTTGGTGGTGTTATCATGATGATAAAGTTATGACTACAAGATGCCTTAAATGTAAAAGATTAGTTCCGACTGAAACAGTTTCTTTGTACTTGTTCCGACTGAAGATGTGTTTGCGTGAAGTATGAGCTTAAAATGTCGGGTGAAGGAGTCACTTCCAGAGGCGATAGTCGGGGTTGTGGATATGAAAATGCTAAATCTGGGTATATCAAAATGTCTTAGAAAGACAGGAGAAACCAGAGCTGAGTTTGTGGCGAGTCAGAAGATCGGAAATGTCAGAGGCAACACTAAGGGTGGTAACGAACTCAAATTTTTGCAGACATTGAGGTAGCAAACCATGTCCTTAAGGCCTTCTCTGCATAAAATTTATGAAAATTTCTTTTCTGATGATTAACTTTTGTAACAGTTTGTGGTTATCGAACTGGACGTTTGACTATCACTCCACATGAATCTCAATGCCTTGGTTCTCTAATATCTTCAAGTAAGGAACTATTAAGAATCATGAATCGAGGATGCCATTTTAATTACATAAATAATGGAAAGGTTCTTCAGGTTTTTGAAAAATTCAAAAAAAAATATCAACATTCAAATAGGGAGGGATAAAATTGTGATCTGGAGGAGGGACTAGGAACGAACTAATCTCTTAAGTTTTCTAAACGTTTGTATAAGTCGCTTAAATCTTAACATTCGTGTCTACAAAGCAGAAGAAAGCTGATTCCATCGTCTAGTTACTGGTGCTCAATGTGCATGCGCGTTTTCTTCTTCTTGCAGTAGTGATTATCAAGTATCATTTGTTGGTCGATTCCAGCTGGTCAATTCCAGTTGTTAATAATATATATCAGGTGATGCTCATGGTGACAACATATGGAAGGAATCTGGACACACAAATACAAGTAGAAAATACTTCTTGAATACCTGTAATTTCATTGATAGTTCTTCCAATGACTTTTGTACTTGAGCTGATGAGATGCCATGTGAGTCAGAGGATTACTACTGAATTCAGAGTACAACATACAACAGTACATCAGAGCTTCACATAAAAAATTCTTTAAGCAGCTAATGGATTTGGGGAGAGCAACTTGTAAGCTTCTGAAGATGAAATCAACCCCCTAAAGATCTTCCCATGCATGGACTAAAGCACTTGGAAACAATGATCAATATCAAGAGAGAATTAAGGGGAGAGGCTTGTGTTGTGATTGATGGAAGAAACGGCGATTGAAGCTCCAAGCTTCAAGCTCCCTTCTGTTCTTGTTGATCCATGGACCGTGGTGGTATTGTGAAAGACATAGTTCTCCCGTGTTACGCCCTGACTCCTCAATGGGGCTGTCCTAATGTCACCAGGCCCCCACATGTGTGATCACTGCATAATTTGGCGCTTACAGTTCCACAGAACAAGCATCTCCACCAAAATGTGTTTTGATCCACATAACTGATAAAGTCAGGGTTACTGCTAATCCTTCACCTTAGTGTAGCCACCCTACTTGTCCCTAGCAGTGAGCCATAGCTTACCAGTATCACCCGCGTTGACACCTAAGCTAGTCCTGTATATACAACTTAATGCAATGTAGTTGTTTTGGTACTACCGACATTTTGGTACCCGTCGCCATCCCTTTTGCCATTGTCAGTCACTGCACTTGGAAAGGTGCAGAATCAGCAGAGCCAAAAAGTGTAGTATGGTGCTACCAGAAGTGTCACGAACATCGGAAGTGACGATATTTTGTTACTGAAGTTGGCACAGCCATGTTTGTAGCTAAAACTCTACTTTATGCATTTGGCCTGCCTGCGTTTGTACTTCTTTATTCTATATTCAAGCTTCTTCCTATTACATACTTTCTGTAGCATATCTAGCTTTCTGCTTCTCAGTTTGCATCCACTTCAGCTTGGCCATGTTCCATAATAAACTTCTCCTGATAAACAGAGATAATATAAACTCGGGAGCAAATAGTTTTATAAGTGATATTCCAGCAACGGTCTTTAACTTACCTACAGTACGAGGAGTTGGACTTGCCGTCGTTTATAGGCCAGACACAACCCAATCTTGAGCAACTCTTACTTGGAGGAAATGAGTTCACTGGAAGTTTGCCTGTGTCAATCGCAAGTGCTTCTAAACTCTACAAAACAGACGTCATTTCAAACCATTTCACTGGTATAATTCCCAACTCATTCTCCAATAAATTTATTATCTCCATTGTGAATATAATATATTCATATTTTGAGAAATTCAAAGGAAAGACGTACCAAGTTTATGGCCCCGATCCTGCAGGGCTACTACAGGGTTCCTCACATTTCCTGAAGTTTTGGCAATAAAAGGTCCTTTTAGTTTGTTTGGAATGTAGAATGTAGAATGTAGAAGTGAAATAAGAACTTTGCTGAATCATTTCTAACTAGAAAATTTGGCTCATCCAGGTTGTAGGATGGTTATGATTCTACGTATTGCGATAGACCTTAAGCGACAGCTCTTGTTAGCAGCATTTTATTGTCATTAACTAAACATCAATTAAAATGTCTAGCATCTTTGTCGCTAATATAAGGCATACCATTCTATATTTACGGAATTTATTTGCATTTTTTGGGTAGTGGATGCCTGATTATTAATGCTGTTCCTTGACATTTTCAGATGTCTCAAGTGTTCAGGTAGCTTTAAAGATGCATTCGCTATGATTCAGATATATAGCCAACTTTTTTTTTTCCTTCTCCCTTTTCCACTTTGAGTATTATAAATGTTATAAATTATCGCCGGACTAGAACCACCACACACGATAACTTTTCATTTCTCAAAGTAAACAATACTATCAATCAAATTAAACATTATTCAAAAAATTATCAGGAAACACAACTCTGATAAGGAAAAAGTCAGCTATTCCAGTGACTGTCGAAGGGATGCAAAAGCTTCAAGCGCTGGATCTTAGCAGCAACAAGATACAAGGATCCATTCCACGAGTTCTTTGTTACTTATCCAACTTGATTATATTATACTTGGATGTAAACGAGTTATTTGGTCCGGTGCCGACATGCTTAGCGAATGTTACTTCTCTAAGATACCTTTATCTTGGTTATAACAAATTAAATTCTAGCATGCCAGAAAGCTTTAGGAATTCCTTGGGCGGCTTTCTACCCTCCGATGGGGGTCCGCAGAACTTGGTTGAGTTTTCCTTGGCATACAATAGATTAGAAGGACCTATTCCAGACACGCTTGAATCTTTGGCAAGTCTAGAAATTTTGGATTTGAGTCATAACAACCTCCCTGGTATGATTCCCTAGTGTACTTTATTGTATCTTTCAATAGCTTAAGTGCAGAAATTCCGACTACTGGACCTTTTCGCCCCGAATGAAGTTTTATGTGGTGCTACTTGATTTGGTGTCCCACCATGCATTACTAGGATGGTTACACGATCAAAGACAAGTGGAAAAGGTGGTACTAATATGTGTACTCTCTACGGTTTCACTGGTAGTGCTTGTCATGACATCAGTGTGTGTGCTGACAAGACACCGGAAAAGTAAGAGAGGTGAACATGAATTGGATCTTCAGCCCACAACACTACATCCAAGAATTAGTTACCATGAACTTCTTGTAGCAACAAATGTATTCTCGGAAAGCAACCTTGTTGGCAGTGGAAGTTTTGGATCAGTTTATAGGGGAGTACTCTATCATGGGATTGTTGTAGCCGTAAAGGTTTTCCGACTTGATCAAGAAAAGGCTCTCAAAAGTTTTGGGACCGAATGTGAAGTTATTTGCAACATTCGTCACCGAAATCTCACGAAGGTTATCAATAGTTGCTCTAACCTTGATATTTCAAAGCTGTGGTTCTGGAGTACATGCCAAGTAGGAGTCTGGAAAAGTGGTTATACTCGCACAACTACTACTTTGATATTATGCAAAGGTTGAACATAATTATTGACGTGGGCTGTGCATTAGACTATCTCGATTTTGGTCTTGCGACACCTGTGGTACATTGTGATTTGAAGCCTAGCAATGTGTTGTTAAACGAAGACATGGGTGGTCATGTGAGTGACTTTTGGCATTTTCTTTCTTTGTTGTGCTAAGGCCCTTGGCACAGTTGGAGAATGTATCATCCATCATGATGTTTGCATTGGAGTGTTCAGCGGAATCACCAGACAAGAGGATCGATATGAACGATGCACCGGAAAAGCTCAAGAAGATTCGAGTTAAGCTTGTATCTAATCTTGAAACAGCTGAAAGCTAAAAGTATCGAAGCTGAACTAAAGAAAACAGTAATCTATATATCTATATATATATAAAAAGCTGAAACCTTCGCTTAGAATTGCGACACATATGATTTTTAGAGCTCTATATTTACGCCACGTAGGACTTTTTAGGAACTTTTTCCTTCTGCCACATAAGCTTCAACTTTGCATGTGGTAGTCCCCTAACTTAATTGCTGTCTTTATTTAGAATCCAACTCTTTTGAATTAGATATATATAATCAAGAATCCTATTTGTTTTTGTATTCTTTTCCTTTTCTACTATATTTAACTCTTTCTTATAATTTATTATTAAAAAATTCGTAGGTCTACTTTACCCTATATTTGTAAACTTTATAAAACTAAGAAACTAATTTTACACATTCTAAAACTCTACCTAATTAATATACTCAGATATTAGGCCTTAATTTTGCTTATTAAAACCTCAAAAGTACTTTGAAATAACAATATAAAATCTCAAAAATATAAAGTGCGAAAATCATACCCTACTTACTAATTCTTTTTGTAATTTTACAAAGTTCCATTCTAATCTATCATACAAATGTAGGCATAATCAATTAATTCGTAATTATTTTAACTTCATTTACGTGTAAAACTTTTTATATACAAGACTATGTCTTTTTTACAGACCATCAAATATCAACTTAAAAATGAGGTATTGCAACTACAACAATATGTACCATTTCTCTTTAAAATAAAGTTTGAAAAAATATTATTCTAATTTGACAATATTTTATCACTTTGCATTATTAATTGGTTAACTTACTAGAATTTAATTTGACTAGTAGCACTTAAATAGACTTTTAATATGAAAAATATTTACAATCCTACTTCCTAAGTTTTTAGAATGGTTTTTACTAAACATTTTGTGGGTATATTTGGCCGAAGCCTTAACTATAAAACTGGAATATCAATTTTACATATTTTAAATCTCTATCTAATCAATCTATACATTCTTATTAGGCCTTGAATTTTGACTAATAACACCTTAAAAGTACTTAAATATAACAAAATCAAATCTGACAAATGTATATATGAGAAACATTAACCATCTTTTCTCTTTACGGAACATACAAAACTTAAAAGTACTTTTGATATATCAAAATAAGAGGATAGTTAAAAAATTAGTTTTAATTCTATAACCTCAAACTCTTTTATAAGTCACATTCTTTAATAGACGCAGGAAAAAAAAATCATACAAAATATGACTAAATTTTCAAAAGTACTTTAAGATATAAAAATAGCAAGCTACTCTACAAATTAATTTTTAACTAAGTAACCTCACATTCTAAAGGTTCGTCTCATCAACTAATTAAGTTATTAGGATTTAATTTGATTACTAAAGCTTAAATAAATTTTAAATTCAAAAAAATGTTTCCAATAGTATGTGACATAAAAACCTAAACTAATATAGCTCATAAGTCTAAAATTATAATCATTTAAGCATATTATCTAATATAAACTCAATCAACCATTTACAGTCTATTTGACAATAAGCATAATCATCATTATATGATTATCTATCTCAATCTTTTGCAAAATTTGTATTAAACACTATGACACTTTTATGATAAATTTAGTTAACAAATAACTGTAAATGTACTTATTAGGCCTTAAATTTCACTTTTAACATCTCAAAAAAAAATTAAAAACAACAACACAAAATATCATACAGGGAAATTATGAAAATCATAAGTGAAATATTAAGATTAATACTTTACAAGATAAATGATTTCTTCTTTTTTAATTGTTTGACCTCAATATTGCAAAGTGTTACATGGGTAAGAATAGTCTTCACTTTATAACTGTTTAACCTCAATCATAGGCAAAACTTTTGTAAAACACTCTAAAATTTTGATAATGAATTAAGAAAATCATTAGTACTACATTGTACGCATATGTTTAAATTGATTGTCTTAGAAAGTCTTCAAAAATACATCAAAACGAATGGTCAAAAAATCATCAAACATGACCTTGAAGAAAACAATTACACACAAATATTGCGAATACATAATGCTATATAATCTCTTTTTATAGGGTGTTTATTTGAAGGTAAGTGAAATAGCTCCACGTGCTTTATTTTTTATTACAAAGTTTCACGGCATGTTATAGTAAGTTATTTAAGTCTACCCAAATATTTACTAAATAATGATTTGTGTCCTTTTTACCTTCTTTTATGAGTTTTAATACAAATGACTCTCAATTGTATTCATTTATTAATAGTCATCAACAATATCAGAAACATCCATAAAATGAGAATGTTGATCAACGATGTGAACCGCAAAGTGGAAAATAAGAAAATGCTTACATTTACTTAGGTCCCGTTTGACACTCATTTTTTTTGCCAGTTTTGGAAACTGGAAAAAATAAGCGCATTTGATAACCCTTTTTTTCCCCCCTCTTCAGTTTAAGAAATCAGGTTTTAAATCACGGCTGTTTTTAAAAACTCCAAAAAAATTGTCAAACAGAGCCTTAGATAGAATATTGATAAAAGTTCATCCAACGGTTAATAAGTAAATAAATAAAAATATATATAGATATGTTTGATTTCTTGAATGTGTAAGCTCACTTTTTTTTTGGTGCAAAACTAAAATTAGTTCAACATTACCTTAAAATGGAGTAAAATTATAATTTGATGTGCAATAATTGATTATTTATTGCATGCTTTACTTTTTAAATGCTTTATTTTGTATGTATTAATATTAATATTATTAATAATTTTGAGTATATAAAAAAATTGAACGATTAAAAAACTATGAACAAATGTCCCCATTAAATTTTACAAATCTAAATTCAAAGAAAATAAATTTTTTATAAGACACTAAGTTTTTTTTTTGTATATGTGTAAGTACGATAAGCTAGGCATGAGCAAAAGTTTTTCTCCATTTGATATTTCTTTTACTCAATTCACGTAGTAAAATAGTATTTCGTAATAATTAAAGGAGGATATAAAGAATTAGAAAAGTAGAATGTTAGTGAAAACTAAATACATTTTCACTTTGATAACTTTTAGATACATTGATATAATATATTAGCATAGTGATGTACCAAAATGAGATACATTTTCAGTATTCTACATAGTTTTTGTCAATATAATTCTAATCGTATTAAGTAGTGGCTTATTTGATTCGTGAAATCTATATTAGTGAGTAATCTCGATTATTATGATTATGCATATATGCATCGATGCAGCGAAAGTCATTATATTTGTTATTATTTCAATTTAAAGCATTGTTAGCTATATTATATATAGCTGAAATCTTTGCTTAAAATTGTAACACATAGGATTTTTGGAACTCTATCTTTGCGACATGTAAAACTTTTTAAGAGCCTTCTCCTTCTGACACATAAGTTTCAACTTTGCATGTGATAGTCCCCTAACTCAGTTGGTCTCTTTATTTAGAGTCCAACTCTTTTGAATTAGATATATAAAATTCAAGAATCCTATTTGTTTTGGTATTCTTTTCTTTTTCTACTCTACTTAACTCTTTACTATAATCTATTATTAAAAAATTCGTAGGTATAATTTATGCAATATTTTAAAACTTTATAAAACTAAGAAACTAATTATACACCTTCTAAAACTCTACCTAATCAATATACTTATACATTAGACCTTAATTTTGATTATTAAAACCTCAAAAGTACTTTAAAATAACAATATAAATTCTCAAAAATGTAAAATACGAAAATCATACCCTACTTACTAATTCTTTAGTACGAGCATTGGCCCGAATTTTCTATTTAACTCTTCCCTAACTTAGTTAATCTCTTTATTTAGAGTCCAAGATTCAAGAATCCTATTTGTTTTTGTATTATTTTCTTTTTTTACTCTATTTAACTTTTTACTTTAATTTATTATTAAAAAATTCGTAGGTATAATTTATGCAATATTTTTAAACTTTATGAAACTAAGAAACTAATTATACACCTTCTAAAATTCTACCTAATCAATATACTTATACATTATGCCTTAATTTTGATTATTAAAACCTCAAAAGCACTTTAAAATAACAATATAAAATCTCAAAAATATAAAATACAAAAATCATACCCTACTTACTAATTCTTTAGTATGATCATTGGGCCAACTTTTGTAGTCTACTTCTTTTAAAGCTCAACATAATCCAAAAAGGCTTTATTTTGGACTACTAACTTCTTAAAAACACTTAAACAAATAAAATAAAATCTCGCAAATGTAAACAATGAGAATCATGTATGAAATTAATGATTAATCTTTACAAATTAAAAGGTAAGCTTTTCATAGCGTGTATTTTCGTTTTTACCTCGATCTTTTAGTTATGCAAAAGATCATCCTATTTGTTTTGGCATTTTTTTTTTCCTTTTTAAAGAAATCTTATTTCTCCTTAAGCTTTATTGTAACTTTCGTCTTTTGCACCAATCTTCTTAAAATCTAACATGTTACGCACAATATGAACAAAATATTCAGAACCAATTACATTGGATCTCCAAGAAAAATTAAAATCGACTGAAGAATAATTTGTGACAAGCTAAGAATAAGTTTGTAGAATAAAAGAGACGAAAAGATAAATTAGTTATAACAATCCTTTACCCTTCATAAACAACTACAAAAAAGGGAGAAGCCTGGGTGGGCCCAGGGTGGTAATGGTATAACCGATGTCAGTGCTAGATGTGAAAGTGATAGGGTGGTAATATATGCAATTATGCGAGTGATCAGACATGCTAATTACAATAGTGATAATTGTTGTGGTAGAATTGGAGTGTTGGTAGTGAGATTTGGATTATGTAGTGACAACATGTAGTTGTAGAGGTGTTGGCGTGTAGTATGCTGATGCTTGTGGTGGTGATAGTCATAACTAAATGGTGGTAGTGCAAGAGTGATGGTTGTTGTTAGAGTTGTTGTAGTAGTAGCACTAAGGTGTTTCGAGGTAATATTAATATACATTACAGGACTAATTGATAAGTTATGATCTAAATCTGGATTGAATAAGTGATGAACCTAAAAAAGCCGACAATAAAAACATGAAAGTGCACTAACGAGCAAAAGTTATGACTACAGTGAAGGTAACTGCATTTGTAATGGCAATGATAGCGCTAATTAAGGTATTTGGAGGTAGTGTTAATGTAGTATTCATGGACGGTTTAGGCTGAGAATCTTATGTAGACAAGCGATGAACTTAAATAAAAACATAATGATTTTAGGTTAGTTCTACCAGCAACTTGAAGGTACATAAATTATGTTCAGGACTAGAAGTAGTAAAAAAAAATTTCCCCTAAAATGACTTTTATCTTTCGATTTTGATTTTGCTCCCACATTTTGATTCCTTAAAGTTTCGTTAATTAGGCAAGACGATGTTTTTGTGGTTAACCACTTTCTAGCCCCTGGCTACACTTATCTAATATTTCAATGGTATTTTCATTAAGTCATGTTAGTAAAACTTTAATAAGTTATGTATAGATAGAAACACTTTTAATGCTACTTTTCTTTTTCATTATGCACGGGACAAATAACACACATAAAGAGTTTCTCATGAAGAAAGAAGATGAGTGAATTTGACATTTATGCTTATAGGAAAATTGAGGTTCATATACACCACCAGTAAATAAGTTATAACACTCTTTACTAGATTAAACTCACAAAAAAGGGAAGTGATGGTACAAATAACTGGCTTTTTTTTTAATCATATTGGTTCCGGATATATCATTGATACATACTAGCGATTATATCTACAAAGCTCCAAATATTAAACTAAACAGTTTAAATTCAGTTAAATAGTAGTACGAGATTGTTGTCATATGTCATCGCGAAACGTTAATGAAAAGGCATCCTAAGTCTATAATACGATTTTCTTTTAATTGTAGCGTTGACATCTTATTTGTGAGTAAAAATTGATCACATTAAATCATGCATTCTACCTTTGTTGCTAAGGTATGCTTTTATAATGCTAATTTTTCAAAAGTTCTATTCAAATGCAATCTTCTATATAGTAAATTTCTTGTGTGCAGTTCAAACAATAACAGTTATAAACAATTAGAAAAATTAACAGTTATAAAATATCTATCGACAGATAAGGAAATCAACGGTTGTAAAAAAACTATAGAAATAAATATTAGACAATATTTGAGAAATTAGAGAACGCCCCGTGCATTGCACGGGTCTATTAACTAGTATATATGAAAAGCTGAAGCATTCGCTTAAAATTGCGACACGTAGAATTTTAGAAGCTCTATAATTATGTCACATCAGATTTTTGGAACTCATGGTTGCTTGCCACATAGGATTGAACTTTAATTTCTAGAGTCACCTTCTCAAACAAAACTCTTTCACGCACACATCAGCAACCAAGCAAAGTAAACCCAGTAAAACAAAAACTCTTGAGCTCCCTGCCTAGAGTTCTATCCAACAAAGAATCCTCCTTCAATCCCTCAATCTCCTCTTCCTCCACCATAAGCACTTCAAGTTGACGCTGCGGACACCTCTCCTTTGCTATCTCTTTACCGGTACACCCGCTGTGTTTAATTGATGAGAACCAATGCATTTTGTCTTATTTGTTCAGTTTTCTGGTGGTCATGATTCAAAATTTTGCTACTGTGATGTGTCTTTTATAAAAATGATATTTGCTTTGTTCATGCAGGCATATCCACTGTATGAGCGACCAGCTTTGACGAAAGCACATTTGCTCCCTTTAGATAAGAAACCGGCACATTTGCCAAACGGGTCGTCACATGCCTGTGAGGCTTTGACGGTATATGATGCATATTTTTAGATTTTTTTAATTAGCATCCATTGCGGTGTCATTGCCATTGGGTGGTTTCCTGGTCTTGATGTTTGATATGTTCATTCTGTTCCTGTAGCCAAAGGTGGTGGAAGTTGTGCTGAAAATTTTCTTGCATTGTGACGGTTGTGCCAAGGATGTCAAGCACTGCATCCACAAGATGGAAGGTACATATATGCTTGATGGTTTTCGTCTATCGCAGTTGAACTTCTGTAGATTTTGAGTACTTCCTTTCATTGCTGCTACCTGTACAATCAACATACAAACATACAAGTGATATAGATGCCCCTCCTTTGACAAATACAAAGTAGTTGCACAATGTGTAAGGAAAGTCTTAGCAGTGTACTGTATAGGTACCAACGTTAGCCCAAAATTTCCTTTCTTTTTCATATGTATTAGAGTATTATACCTCTCTCTTCTTTCGCGTGGCTTGCAATTATTTTCTTTCTAAAGGCAAGCTGCTAAAATAGGTCCTAATCACCTCTTAGTGGCATTAGATGTTGACGTTTTCATCAGATAATCTAACTGATGTCCAAAGTATCAGCGTAAGAAAAAAATGATTCATTCAAACAGACAAAAAATAGAAAAAAAATCATATATTCAAGGCTTAGGGTTCCAAGTTAGATTTAGCTATTTGAAGGATTTTTGCATTGCGTTTGTACTTTTCATGCATGTATCTCCCTTACCAAGCTTTTTGACCAGCTCTCTGATTGCATGATCGGTCTGAACTATTTGCCATTGCCATAGTAAAACACCAAATTCTGTACCTTTCCGCCGAAAGTTCTAATTAGTCCTTCTTATATCCAGAACCAGTAGCTTAACAACATTTCAGTAAGAGATCATTTTGAACACACACCTTTTTTGACGTAGTTATGGATAAGTGAACTTAGCAAAAATATTGTGCAAATATACCTCACCTTTCATAAAATCCAGATACATATAGTGAGGCAAATGTAATCTTTAAAGTTACTAAGAAATTTTACTACCGCAAATAATTGCTAAGCCAAGACCCAAATGGAGAGAACTGTTTTGGTTGGGTTGATTATAAGCTAGCATCAATTAAGGAGTATTTTATGGGACATTAGGATTTGACGAAAAATCAACAACATGACTTTAATAATACATCCCGAAGAAGGTGTTAGTGATTCAGGTCAATTATTATGTAAATTATATTCTTATTTTTTTTTTGTTATTATTGGCTTCTCAGCCTTTCTTTATTGTACATTTCAAATTTTAGTTTGATTCAATATTCCAAAACTGTTTATTGCAAAACCTTTTATTAGGCATAGTAGATGTCAAGTAGTGTGAGACATTCTAAACACAGATGCATGAATACAACAGAATATGCGTTCTAATATACTCTGCCTATTATTTCTGCAATTTGCAATCTAATTATGAGGTTTTCAATATAATTACTCCTATCGATACTATCACAAATCTTTGTTCTTTTGTCAGTTATATGACATCTTTAGCAGCAAGCAAACATGAGAAAAAGAAAAATCTTTGAAATAGTCACGCCTTAATGTATGCATACTACAGTTAGGCAATAAAGACCGAAGCAAATCTAACATTTCTGTTAGCGAGAATCTAAGCAAATGTAGGAAACATCTTTGGTTAATAATTAGCAGCCTAGAGTTTTACCAAGTATGATAATATGGTAATCTGTATGAGCAGATAATGGTCAAGAGACGCAAGATGCTTTCCATGGTTTTTGGTGTTGTTAAGGCAACCTGAGGAGAATATGATGTCAAATTTCTTATAAAGTTGGTTGATATTAATTTGTTTTTGTTGCATTCTGTGATATGACATACAATTATTTTATTAACGATTAGATATTAAGCTAACTAGCATGGAACTAGAAAGAGAACATTTAGGGGGTAAAATATAAGGCGCAAACATCAAGTATCTAGCTTCAAAAACAAAGTATATGGTAATAAAAAAAAAGTTTTAGTCTAGCATTCAGTCCGATTATTATCATATTTAAAAGGATTTTGTTAAGTTGACGGAAGACACTAACATGTTAATAGAAAGAGACATGGTAATAGAATTTATTTATTGAAAGTATATGCCTGCTTCAGTATGCATATATATATAGCAGTTCGTTGTTGGAAATTCCTATTTCACGTCAAAGGGAAACTGTTGAAAAATGGAAATTGAAATGCTCTCAGAACCTCCGGAGATTGAACACGACGCACTCCACGGCAACCAGCCACCGTCTCCAGTAAATGGGAAGGATCAGCAACAACTCCAAGACAGCCTTGTTATTGGAGAAGATGATGTGGGTAGAAGTATTAAGAAGGCAAAGAACATCCATGAACAGGGTTTGGGCGGTGCAGGTCCTAACACTTCTGATTTGGATGAAGGAACATCCCAAGCTCATGAGAGACCTTATAACCTCGGTCCTAACAAGCCAAAATCGTACAGAGATGCAGTCTCTGTATCAGTCCCTAAGGCAGTCTATTTTGAGAACAACGAGGAAGAAACCTCTGAAGAAGAAATGGACGAAGAAGATGGGGACTTAGCGCTGGCAGCCAGAGAGGGAGACATGGAGGATGAAGAGGCGGTTGATCCTCTCCTACCGAAAATAGCTCTCTCGCCAAGTCTGTTAAAGAAAATCCGAAGACAGTGGAAATCAAGCCTTATAATTAAACTGTTAGGCAAGACTATTGGCTTCCGAGCTCTC
The DNA here is from genome assembly GCA_033065855.1 of Escallonia rubra. NCBI lineage: Eukaryota > Viridiplantae > Streptophyta > Magnoliopsida > Escalloniales > Escalloniaceae > Escallonia > Escallonia rubra. Next base: position 40,472 of record JAVXUO010000788.1, on the reverse strand, counting down.
ACTACAAGGCTTAGGAATCTCTGGCATCTGCAAGGGGATTTTGATCTGGTGGATCTTGACGAGGGCTTCTTCTTAATTAAGTTTAATTTCACGGAAGATTACAATCATGTTTCAAGTGGGGGTCCCTGGATCATCCTAAACCATTATCTGACTGTTCGGAAGTGGGAACCCGATTTTAAGCCCTCTGAGGCCAAAGAAACCAAATCGGCTATATGGCTACGGCTACCAGAATTACCCATCGAATACTATGAGGAAAAAGTCCTATTCAAGATTGCTACGAAGTTTGGGAAACCGGTCAAGATTGATATGAATACAGCTACATCTACTCGTGGGAAATACGCACGTATTTGTGTTGAGATGGATCTATCAAAACCTCTGATCCCAGCTTATTTGCTAAGAAATAGGAAATATAGAGTTGAATATGAATATCTGAATAACTTTTGTTTCCTTTGTGGCAGGATAGGCCATCGGAAGGAGTTATGCCGTGAACCGACGAACAGGCCACCGGAGAAGACGGACACAGGAAGGGGAAGCCACAACGGTCGTCATGACATGACTGGTACCAACTCTGCCAGAGAAAACGTTCATTTGGAACAGAAGGGACCCACAGAGAATTCTGAGAACAGAAGTGCGGGACAGGACACGGATGGATTTGGCCCTTGGATGCTAGCCAAGAGAAGAGGACGCAGGCCCATAGTTGGGAAGACAAATGAGGTTGGCAGCCCTTCTAACAGATTCGCCCCTTTGAGTACAGGTAAACCACAAGAGGAAGACCCATCTACTTCAGCAAGACGCCCCAAGAGAGGTTCAGGTGAGGACCAAAGCCCAAAAGCAAGCCCTCACACGAACAGACCTGCCCCCTTTGATGGGCCCGTTCTGGAAGCCCTTGCCGAAAATGAAGCCTCAGATTCTACCAAAGATAAGGACAAAGCCCAAGATGTTATGGTCATTGTGGACCTAACAGATTTCACCACTGAAAAATCCCCGCCCAGTATCCCCACCCGGCCCCTTGAGGGGAACGTCTGGAATGTCGAAAATGACCCTGCCGAACCCGAGCCTGGTATGGAGATCGACAGGGAGATTCCTGTCAAAATGCTCTACAACAGCCCTAACCTAATCGAAGCCATCCCCAGTAGTAGCTTTCAGCCACCTCCCAACACCTACCTCCTCCCCCCTCCTTCTTGTCCTCCCCACCTCATCAGACCACCTGATCCCCGTCCGGCTGAGGGAGGACACACCGATCCAAGTCTACAACATGAATCGCAACAGGTTAGCACCAACCGTCACCAGAGGCACTCCAGAACTTCATACCGTACGAATCCTTTCGACAAACGAAGAAGCCCGTCTGAAGATGAATTTCAACAAAGCCGAAAACACGCTGATGATGGTACATCTAGCTCAGATCGTCCCCGCGAGAGGTCAATTTCAAGAGGAAGACAGAATCAGAAGGATACTACAAATCCCCAGTAAGGAAATTGTACCAAGTCTTACTATTCTTAATTTCATGAATATATACATCTGGAATTGTGGTGGAGCAGGTAACGGGAAGTTTCGAAATGATTTTCGGGAAATTGTGCGTAGATTTAATCCTAATGTGGTTGCTATACTGGAGCCTATAGTCCAATACGAGAAAATGGGAAACTTTTTTCATAATCTGGGGTACAGCGCCTCATGTATCGTTAACCCGGAAGGCCGCATGGGAGGCATTTGGCTGTTTTGGGACTCCTCTCAAGTCAGCCTATCGATCATACAAGCTACGAATCAGGTTATTCATGCGGTTGTTTCTCGCAGAGACTTTGAAGATTGGATCCTGTCCGCTGTTTACGCAAGCCCGAACCCCAGGAAAAGAGAGTTCCTGTGGGAAAATGTTACTGATTTTGCGTCAAGGAATAACCTGCCCTGGCTTATTGGAGGGGATTTCAACGATATTATGGATGTCAGCGAACGAAGAGGAAGGGGGGACAACACCGAAACCATCCGTATCCGCAAATTCAGAGAAAACATTGACAAGTGCGGATTAATCGACCTCGGATGCACAGGACCTAAGCTAACCTGGACTGACCGTAGACAGGGGTGGGCGAATGTCCAAAAAAGGCTGGATAGGGCGTTGGCAAACCCGGAGTGGTGTGTCATTTTCCCCGAAGCACAGGTCTGCAACTTCCCTAGAACTACTTCCGACCACTGCGCTATGATTATAAATTGCTCAGGTACGCTCCTCAGAAACCCCCTCTGTTCTTCTCCTAAACCCTTTAAATTGGAAGCGGCCTGGCTGAATAATGATAGTTTCAAAGATGTTGTGAGTAGCTCCTGGCATAACCAAAATGATGTTATAGATGCGATTGATTTATTTACTGTTAATGCTAAAATTTGGAATTCTGAAGTGTTTGGTAATATCTTTAGAAGAAAAAGAAGGTTGTGGGCGCGTCTTATGGGCATACAATCTGCTTTGGCCATAAACCACTCCCACAATCTTGAGTGCCTGGAAAGGGAGCTACGAAAACAGTATATTGATACTTTAGCTCAGGAAGAATTACTATGGCTCCAAAAGTCTAGAGTGCAGTGGCTCTCTCAAGGAGATAAAAATACTAGGTTTTTTCATATAGCCACCATAGCCCGCAGGAAGAAGAACAAAATTTTAGCTTTAAAAGACAATGATAATGTGTGGATCTCTGAGGTCTCTAGTCTTAAAGCCCACATTGTTGATCACTTTACCAACCTTTTTAAGGAAACCGACATGAATAACAGCCTTATTTGGAAGGATCCCAACTCCCCCAGAATTACCGAGAGTGAGAGTGCGAATATGATGGTGCCTTTAAGTAACCAGGAAATTAAAAGTGCTTTCTTTAGTATTAAAGCTTTGAAGGCTCCTGGCCCTGATGGTATTAGCAGTATTTTCTATCATAAGTACTGGGACATTGTTGGCAATTTATGTTGCTGTTTTATCAAAAACTGTTTTGTTAAGGAGGAGATGCCTGTTAACAATAACAGGACCCTGATTACCCTGATCCCCAAGATTGATATCCCCCAAAATATCTCCCATTTTCGGCCCATAAGCCTGCTGAATGTGACTTATAAGGTGCTTGGAAAAATTCTTGTTAACAGAATCAGACCTGTTTTGTCTACCCTCATTAGCCCTGCCCAGAGTAGCTTTGTGCCGGGTCGTTCCACCATTGATAATGCCCTGGTTACCCAAGAAATCTTGCATACGCTGAAGAAGAAAAAAGGGAAAAAAGGAGGCCTTATTTTTAAAATAGATCTTGAAAAGGCATATGATAAAATAAGATGGAGTTTTGTTAAAAATGTCTTGGAAGAATTTAATTTCCCTAGCAAGTGGGTCAACCTCATCATGAATATGATAACGGGAGCTAGCCTTGAGGTCCTCTGGAATGGCCACCCCCTCCCTGCCTTTAAGCCCCAACGTGGAATTAGACAGGGTGACCCTCTTTCCCCCTATTTACACTACAAGGAATAAGGTCTTTAGCGACGGATTTTCCCGTCGCTAAAGACCTATATTCCGTCGCTAAAAGTTTTAGCGACGGAATTACCGTCGCTAAAAGTCCGTCGTATAAAAGGCCGTTGCTAAAAGTTTTGCGACGGAATTATAAAATCCGTCGTCTAATATAGAACGTTTGGCGACGGATTTATCACTTAATTAGCGACGGAATATCCGTCGCTAATTATGTTTTACGTACTTTAATTTATTTTCTTTTTACAAAATTAGCGACGGGATAAACTATTTAGCGACGGAATTAATCCGTCGCTAAAAGTTAAAGTCATTTTTTTAATTTATTTTTATTTTTTAATGCCCAAACCTGTAATAAAAAATTCAAACCAATTGAGTCTCATCCTCCGTCAACAATCTCAGTATATCAAATGCACGATTAACAATCTAAAATCATCGATTAAAACAAATCATCGATCAATAATACAATATTTTTCAAAATCATCGATCAATAATACAATATTGTTCAAAATCATCGATCAATAGTCAATGTTCGCAACATTGTTCAAAATGTACATTAGGGGAAAGGCTTTTCACAAGTGCTTTCATCAAACACGCTGACTTGAAAACGCATTTGCCCCATGTGTTGAAAGACTACAAAGTCTCCTAGATGGAGGTCATGTTGTTGCACGAATTCGTTCCAACCCTCTTCGAAGCAAAGAACCTCTTCGCCAACCTTCTTCTTCAATCGAACAAGCCATGACCCCTTACAGCTGGTTAAAGTTGCTTCAAATCTCAACGTGGTGAGCAATCGCCAAAATGCTACCGGTATGGCCTAACATATTCATAATACAGTAAGACATGTAAGTTTTTAACCAAAGATAAAACTTTTAACACACACGAAAACATAGAGAAAGCGGGATGACATACAAGTTCTGTCTCAAAACCAGGCATCATGACCTTGAAGAAATGCCTGTTGACTGAAACGTCCCTGTTCACCGAAGCAGAAGCCATTTAACCTACTTTAACATGAAAAACCAATCGATGATTATTCCATCCACAAGCATCAATTTCATAGCTGCTCAGAGTTTATGGTATACGTGGCATGCAACGTAAAACCCATCGGAGGTTACTATCAATTATTATTATTTCACTAGCCTGTGTCCCTGGCCACTACTTCCGAGGCCAGAATTAGGTCTTATTTACTACTCGTTAAATACAATCCCCAGGCCAAATTTGCTCCAAATTTATACTGGAACTTTTGTAATGGTTCCAAAGGATTCCAATGACATATCAAGGAGATCAATTTCAACATATATAGGGTCCCTCCTAAGAACATTCTCAGTATTGACTTGATACTGTGACGAAAGGGTGACATTATAAACTTATGTGAACGTAATTTTCGCCACTACGCAAAGGGAAAAACAAGCAAGGTAAATACATGAAGAAGGATGCCCTTTGCACCAAAGTTCCATCATATCGGTCAATATCTGCACCCTACTTGGTTTATCTTTAAGGAAAGAAAGAGAACACAACTTCTTAATTAGACCATATCCTAATTCAGGAGCCATATTGTGGTTTCTAAAAGGCTCTAGTTAACTACTTAGGTCAGACACGGTAATTTTGTTGAACTGCATGTCAAAGGATGTCTATCAAGGGTGAGTGATGAAACACTAACTGTGAAGACCATGTTGATCACAAGCATATAATTAAGCTACGGCGGTAAATGAATACTAGCCAGTGGTTATTCATGTTGGTTTTCCAGATAGTCTTGCCATTGTACATATATATTAGCTCGCAGTAGAACTCCAAGAGGTGATACTGAGTCTCATTCCGAGTGTCACAATTTCTATTTTGATTTGTTCCAAAATGTATGTCAGGTCAACATATTGAATGTAAATAGTTAATAGGCTTATTTTTTATGACGTTCTCTTAACCTTGTGCTTCTAACTGCAACTTTGAAAGAGTGGTTTAATGGCATTTCCTTTGGTTTCTGAAATACGGGCTATCCTTTTGGCACGTTGATACTGTAACCTGATCTGACCGAGAACATTGAAGTTCGCCTTGTATTCATGCTAACCGCTATAGCAGTTATACTTTGATGCGAGACAAAAACAGCAAAATTTGTCGCTATAGATTAGCGGCGAATAGTGCAAATATTGCAGCTAAAAGAGCACCCTACTGCTATAGTGACGAAACATCTGAGAGGAGGGATCCATTTTTGTACCATCAAGCTACTAAGCGATAACATGCAAGTCCCGTCACAAATGATCAAAGGCCGCAGAATTTGCTCGTATAATCAATTGCATTCCAGATTAACAAACGGAAACTCTTTACCTGTTTGAGTATGCATTTACATTCATGTGCACCAAAGATACAAGGATCCTCCAGTATTTCTTTTGTAATATAAAAGTCAAAAACCTTTTTAACTCAATTTTATGTCACTAAAATTGTAACAGCAGATAGCATGCTGTAGATGATCCTTAACCACATATAAGATGGATGTAGACACAAAAATGTGATAGGATTCAGTGTAATTGCAAAATGGACTCAATAACACAATATACCAAATTATAACATGTAATTGCAAAATGAATAACACAATATACCAAATTATAACATGTAATTGCAAAATGGACTCAAGAAACGGAAAGAGAAAATATAAAGAGAGAAAACAGGACCGTGACCTTACCTGCGGCAGCAAATCAGAGGGGGAAACGGCGACAACAAAACAGACGGCAGCAATTTCTGGTGAGAGAGCAGGAGCGCACAGGCGCTGTACGGCTCAAAGGGAAACGCAGAGGGAACTCGGCCGGTGGTGACGGTTGTGGTGGCGGCGGTCCTTCGATCGGTTTTGAAGATGGGCGGAAGTGGCGGCGTCGGTGGCGGTGGGGGGGGCAGGTGAGAGAGAGAGAGCAACGGGAGCTAGAGAGCGACAGAGTGTAAATCGCCGGTGAGAGAGAGAGAGAGAGAGAGAGAGAGAGAGAGAGAGCAACGGGAGAAAGAAAAGAAGGGGATCTGATATTTTTAAGGAATTTACCGACGGACTTTTACCCGTCGGTAAAAATCCGTCGGTAAAATTAACTTTCACCGACGGTTATTTTTACCAACGGAATAATTCCGTTTATAAATAGTGTAAGCGACGGAGAACACCCGTCGGTAAGAGTCCGTCGGCAGGACCCTCTTTCACCGACGGACTTTAAACCGACGGGTGTTTTCCGTCGCTTAAAAATATTTTAGAGACGGAATTGTGTCCGTCGCTAAAAGTCCGTCGCTAATGCCCTCTTTTCTTGTAGTGTTATTTGTGCTCTGTATTGAGAAGTTGTCCCAGATGCTCTACCAATGCAATCGATCTAGAGAGCGGATAGGACTTAGAGCTTCCCGGGGTGGCCCCTTAATCACCCATTTGTTCTATGCGGATGACCTAATCCTTTTTTGTAAGGATGGAGAGAAAGAGTGTGATTTGCTTATGGAAACATTAGCTAACTTCTGCAAGATCTCTGGCCAAAGCATAAATTTTCATAAATCTAAAATGTTTGCTTCCCAAAACATTTCTAAGATCAAAGCCCAGGAGCTTAGCAGGAGATGTGGTATTCCGCTTACGGAGAATTTGGGCACCTACCTTGGTTTCCCCCTTATTCATAACAGACTGTCCAAGAAGGAGTACAATCATGTGATTAAAAAAGTCCAGGATAGGCTGTCTGGCTGGAAGACTAACCTCCTCTCTCTTGCCGGAAGAGTAACCCTTATCAAATCGGTTACTTGTGCCATTCCTTCCTATGTCATGCAAGCCCAGGCCCTTCCCATATCCATCTGTGATAAACTTGATAAAATTAACCGTGCCTTTTTGTGGGGGGACAATGTCACTAAGAAAAAGCTCCACCTTGTTAATTGGGATAATGTCTGCCTCCCTCAACGATTTGGGGGATTAGGGATCAGAAAGGCTAGAGAGGTTAACATTGCTAGCATGGTTAAGCTTGGATGGAAACTTCTCACCAAAGAAAAACTCCTGTGGGTGGGAGTGATACGTGAGAAATATATAAGAGATAAGGAGCTTAGGGACTGGAGCCTAAGCAAAAAAGGATCGCATGTTTGGAAGAGCATCCAAAAAGGAACATCACACCTCAAACAAGGAGTCAAATGGATCATCAATAATGGTGAGAAAACTAGCTTTTGGAAAGATTGGTGGCATGGAGATGCCCCCCTAGATGGCCCCCAGATGCACCCCTCAAGAGATAGAGAAACTAAAGTGGCCACCTTCATTACTAACGGTAAATGGGATATCCATGAAATTAAAAAGTGTGTTAGCCCTGAAAGATTAAACGATATCATTAGGACACACCTACCTTTGGACAACAGGAAGGACGACCAACCTTCTTGGGCCCCTAACCCGCAAGGAAGTTTCTCCCTTGCCAGTGCGTACCATTTAATCAACAATTTTGAGGACCAGATTGATAGCGATGATTGGAAATGGATTTGGGCCCTAAAACTCCCCCGTAAGATCATCCTTTTCCTGTGGCTCATCCTTTGGGATAGAGTGCCTTCGAATGAACTTAGGAAAATTAGAAACCTCACCAATAATGACAGCTGTCAAAGATGCAACGGGGCGATGGAAACCACTATTCATATTCTTAGAGATTGTCCCAAAGCCCGTAATGTGTGGAGGAAATGTCTTACTATCAGGCAGATGAACATAGCAGCCAACCAACCTAAGAATCAATGGCTAAAAATGAATATTATGGATAAGAATATTGCTGATTTTGCAGGGTTTCAATGGAAATATGTTTTCAGCTCCGTTCTGTGGCAGATATGGAAGGATAGAAACAGGGAATGCATTGAAGGGTTTCGTACCCATGAAGACTTATCCTTCTCTTTTGCTCTGAATCTTGCAAATGACACTCAGAATGCATTTGCCAAATCAGAGCAAAGGATACCTTCTGAACCCAGACTAATTGTGTGGTTTCCTCCACTTGCAGGAAGGATCAAAATTAACTCGGATGGCAGTAAACAACAGGGCAACTCAGGAGGATTTGGAGGCCTTGCCAGAAATAGTGAAGGTAATTGGGTTGGTGGATATATGGGCCACTTACCCATCTGCAGCGTGCTGGAAGCAGAGCTTTGGGGGATACTCAGAGGCCTCCAGTTTATCAAAGACCACGGACACACATCAGCAGTGCTAGAGACGGATTCGGAAATGGCTAAGAACCTGATAACACAAGAGCCCAATCCATGGCACCCTCTTAGCAGCTTGATCATGGACTGCCGGCTTCTCATGCGGTCTACCGAAACAACCATCCTCCACATCTTAAAGGAGGGCAACAAATGTGCTGATATTTTAGCTGGAATGGGAGCACGTCAGGAACAAACTTATGTATATATTGATCAACCGCCTGCACCTGTCCTTACCTTGTTAAGGCAGGATGCTGAGGGAGTAGGACACCTACGTCTGTAAAACGCTTTTATTTAGTTATTTCCTTTGCACCTAAAATATATATATATATATATATATATATATATATATATATATATATATATATATATATATATGCAAGAAAACCATCACCAATCTGGATTGCTTAAAGGAAAGAAAATGATAAACCCCATTGGTTGAAATAAATGAGAAAGTAGAGTGAGGGCTTAAGTATAGTATCAGATGACTGCAACATTTGAAAAGTAAACCTATTGACACCTTGATATAACATTCTACCTTCGGTCCACAATTTCAATTATGTTCCAGCTAATTTTTTGAAGAACATAATATAAATTATGTTCCGAACACAATCAATTTTTTTAAATCTCATTATTTATTTATCTGTTGTACTTGGTTAGTCATCGTCTCATTAACTATTGATCTATTGTTATATATTTAATTATAGTGTCTGTCATATATTTCATTCTAGAATAATAAAAGTAGGCTTAGAATCTCCAAGAGATTTGAAATAGAGTAGCATTTTTTCTATTGAGGTTGCTAAAAGTAACTTTGGAGAAAATATTTCCTAAGGTTTTTCGTGAATTTGTGGTCTTATAAACTAATATGTTAAGTTTAAGATGTTACACTGATATAGAACCAATTCTTTTTGAAATTAAATTACAAGAGGTAATTGAATTTGATGGGGGACTAAGTAGTTCCGATTAGTAAAAGTTTTGGAGAATAAAAAGAAATATAAAATAAATGAGATCTAAGACAACTTTTACAAACCATACAACTTTTAACGCTAGCAAAATATGGAGGTAGACGTGTCATTGACAGTAAAGGTGCAATTGATCTTGCACATTTGAATGATATTATATCTTTGGTAATGGTGGCGGTTGACTGCAATAGTGTTATACAACGGAAGTGGCGGAAGCAGTGGTAGTAATGGCAGGGACGGTAAAGATGGTAACAACTATAATGATTGGTGATAATAATGGAGGTTATTTAATGAAAATGGTAGTAGTAAGGTGTTGGTGTATTAGTATAAGATAGTGGGACAATTAGTGTTGAGAACAGTAACCAGACAAATGGTAAATCATATTAACCAATGACGATTCTACGTTTAGTTCTTCGACAAAACATGCACGTTTTGTAAAATTTGTCCTACGAATAGGAACTCTGAATGTTTGCACTAGAGGACCTTCTCTGCCGATCATGTTTTGGTACCCATGTACAATTATCAAAAAGTTCTCTTTGGCCAAGAAGCCACTTTGATGTTTGAACAATTTCTTATCGGATCTTAAAGCACATGTAATGTTGTACTTCTCATAAAAGAATATATACGATATGATTGTAGGACTATCCGTGGATTTGTTAATATTTTACACAAAAAGAAAGAGAAAAAGTGAAACTAAATCTACACCCATTTCCGCTGAGCCTTCACCCTTTTGTCACTAAAAGAGGCAATAGGCCTATCGTTATATAATACATGCAAGCATTCTTTGTTAGATTGTGGTACAAAGAACAATTAATGAGCATGTTTGTGAACTTTGCCATGCATCTTTTTTCTTAACAGAAATTTTGAAGTTTGAACAACTTCTTAATGGAATGAACCAATCTAAGAGCATATGTAATACTGTACTTCTCATGAAAGAATATATAAGGTGTGACCATAGGATATATGTGAATTTGCCAATATTTTACACAAAAAGAAAGAGAAAAAGTAAAACTAAATCTACACCCTTTTTCGCTAATGGTCTATAATCAAAGTTTGGGCTTAAATGTTCTTTCAGTTTTAGTATAATTCACTAGGAAGTGGATTAATGTAGTGGAGGAACTTACGTACCTTTGAGTAATGTCAACTATTCCGTTCAAGATGCATAAATGAATTAGCTCATTTGTCTTTGAAAATAACTATCTTTCTTTGTTTTTTGGATTTTAAAATGAATAGGCTATATTAAAATATGTTATTAGCACTAAAATCAAATTACATCGCGTCCCGTGCATTTGCACGGGCACATTAGCTAGTTCCCCTTAAAGAAAACATTAAGGGGAAATCGGATGTATTGCTTTGCCACAGGGAACTTCTCTATGGCCACTTACCTATACAACTGTTTTTGGTCAAATGTCCGGGTATTCCATTTCAGCTCAAAACATGTATACAACCAACACTACACCATTTCAAGAATCAAGCAATACTAGTCTGTACAACTATCAAACAAAGCCTATGAAATAATCACAAAATTGTAGCTAATCCCCAAACACCATGCTGCTGATCCCCCAAGCCATACACAGATCTTTGTTTCTAGCTGTTGAGGGGACTTTATTCCAGCTGCTTACTGGAATTTTCACCCACCGTTGTATGGCATGTAGGCAGCCTTGAGGAGTAGTTTGCTGCTGCTAAAAAATTCTACATTCCTTTCCTTCCACAGACCATAAACTGTAACAGAAATAGAGAGCTTGCAGAATTTGGCCCTGAAGCTCTTGCCTCTAAAGTTCTGCACTGCATGTTGTAAGAATTGAATCCATGAGCATAAAGGCACCACCAAATTCAGTTTTCCAAGAATCAATCTCCATAACTCTTGAGCATAAGGGCACTGAATAAACAAATGATCCGCTGTCTCAGGTTGATTGAAGCATAAGACACGGCTATCATCTTGGATTACATTCCATACCTTCAGTTTAGATTTGATTCTCAAACCACCTTTACACAGCATCCATAGAATTATGGAACACTTGAGAATATGCCCATTGAACCAAACAAGCTTCCAGCACAACTGCTTGCTTTAGTTCTAAAACAAGTCCAAGCAGAATTTATACCGTTTACCATTAGGCTGTATATTCCAATTGATCTTATCAGGTTGATCTAATCTTGGCAGAGGCAAAGTACTGAGGGTAGTGCTTAGCTCCCTCAAGGCCTGAGATCTAATGATCTAATCCTGCATTATTTTATTTATTTTTTTGTGGCGATCAGGTAGCCTACAAAAGCTCCAGGAGAAAAATCTAGGGTGTTAAATATATGAAAGCCTGGGTTGCTTCCTTTTGCCATATGTTGATGATCAAGTCCAAATATATGCTAGAGAATCATATTTAGAAAGGATTGAAGTCTGATGAAAAATCTTATAACTGATATTTATATTTTCGTCCAAATGTTCTTGGCAATGCAATCTATGAAATTTTATACCATTCACAATCTGAAAGTAAAATAAAAGTTTTGTTGAATTCCAGGTAGTCCGCTATATAACCTGGCTGATGCAGACCTCTTTTCTGCCCCCCTGTTCTTCGATGTATAGTTTTCCCACTGAGCAATTTTATTGATAAAGATGTTGATCTAAGCCGCAAAGTAATTATTCTATGCATAATCAACCACTTCATCCCCTCCCCTAAGCGCGCGCGTGCTCACACACACCCCCCATTATAATTGTACTCTTCATTTGTGGATGGTTATTTGCATCCACGGTTTAGCCATTGGAAATGGTTACCAATCCACTTCCTTGAGTTTTCCTCACTTTGACACGAAAAACAATGACTATTTTGCATTTCTGTGATGTATTGTTCACAGAGTACAGTTTCATAGCTTGCCTAAGCATGTCTTTGAGCAACATCACTGATCACTATGCACTTCTTGCTTTGAAGCTACACATCAGATATGACACCCTCAACCCTTCGGCGACTAACTGCTCAACTAAAACCTCCATCTTCCATTAAATTGCTCACTCTTGCAGCATCTACCATAAAATAGTCACAGCCTTGGACTTCCCAAGTCCCAGCTCATTTCTTATCATTCACACAAGAAATAAGTCGGCAGACTTGCAACTAGCAAGTAAAGGATTCAATGACATTCTATTAGGCCGTACATCCTGTAGCTACATGCATCAATTCGTATATAGTTCTGGAAATTTGTGACTTGATGCATTTAGCTACAAGATCTACAGCAAAATTCCCAAAGAGATCAGTGGTAACCTCAGTGGCCTAGTAGTTGTAAACACAAATAACTAAAAAGGAAAGGGATTAGCATCTTGCTGCTAGCTCAGTCGCTGGCCTATCATGATATTGGCTTTGACCTGTGCAGCAGTCGTCCATGGAAAGGATGAATATGAGAACTTTGTAACTCAGCTCAAGAGGATCAAGCCTGACTTCTTGTGTATGATAGGGCACTTAAAATATTTGAAGGCCTAAACATTTTCTTTCTTTGCCGTGCTACTCAATATTCTTTAGTATAACCTGTTAAATTCATTCCTTTATCACGAACTTGACCAGAGTGCATGCCAAAAAAAACTTCTCCAAGAAAATTGTCCTTTGGTTGCCTACTGGACAGATTCTGTACACTGTTGGTTTCCTTAAGTTTTAAAAATTACCAACATGAACATTACTACCAAATTCTAAGCCAAGACCAAAGAGGTGTTTCCCGAATTATAAGTTAGAAATCAATGCTGTTCATAAGAATGTAGGGACCCAGCTGTGCGTGTAAGACTGGATTCGAGGGAGACCTTTCTTGTGCTAATGGTCAAGGCATGTAACAACTTCTATGTGCATCAGTCAAAGTAATCTCCCCTTTGCATGACTAAAAGAAAATTAATCAAAGGTACAACCCCTTTAGAAGTCGTGGCGTCCCTGATGGTTTAGTAAACTTCAAAAGGTGAGCTTGTAATAGGGGCAAAAATTAGGAATAATTGTCCGGAAAAAGACAAAAAGAAGGTGCTAATACCATTCGATTTTTCTTTTAAAAGTACAAGCAAAAAAGATTTATTCTCCCATTACAGATCTTAGATATCATCTACGCAGGGGCCGTAAAAATTTGCCCCATTGCATTTCTAGGTAGATATGTAACTTGCCCCATTAAATTCTTTCCATGGGAATCTACCTTCTGATATCGGAAATCTGAAGGTTCTTACAAAATTAGATCTAGCGTACAATAATTTCTCTGGCGATATCCCTGGCGGCATTGGTGATATGCAGAATTTGGTCAATCTTTATTTGGAACATAATGAGTTCGTGGGGACTATTCCAGAGACATTTCAATATTTAGTGAGCTTGGAAAAATTGGATTTGTCTCAAAACAACCTCTCAGGCGTAATTCTGAAGTCTTTAGACAAGCTCTTTTATCTAAGATACTTCAATGTGTCTTACAATAAATTACATGGAGAAATCCCAAATGGGGGCCATTCGGAAACTTTACAAGCCAATCTTTCCTTCCAAACGAAGCTCTATGTGGTGCAACTCAATTTGGTGTTCGTCCATGCAAAACCAATTCTGCTGATCGATTGAAGACGCTTCGAAAGGTGATGATTATATATGTTTCTTCTGCAATTTCATTGGTTGTGCTTGTCTTGATGTCTGTACTTTTGTGGAAAAGATGCCGAAAGAGCAAGAGACCTACCATAGAAATTGATCTACAGCCAGTGGCTGAACATCGTAGAATCAGTCACCAAGAAATTCAAGAAGCAACTAAAGGGTTTGAGGAAAGCAATTTACTTGGTAATGGAAGTTTTGGATCAGTATACAAAGGGATACTTTCTGACGGGATGGTCTTGGCCATAAAGGTATTCAAATTGCAACAAGAAAGAGCCCTTAAAAGTTTTCCTGTGGAATGTGAGATAATTCGCAATGTTCGCCATAGAAATCTTATCAAAATTGTCACAAGTTGCTCCACCCCTGATTTCAAAGCCTTAATACTCGAATATATGCCAAATGGGAGCTTAGAGAAATGGTTGTACTCTCATAGTTATGTCCTAAATATACCGCAAAGGTTGGACATTATGATTGATGCTCATGGTGACAACATATGGAAGGAATCTTGACACGCAAATACAAGTAGAAAAAACTTCTTGAATACCCTGTAATTTCATTGATAGTTCTTCCAATGACTTTTGTACTTGAGCTGATGAGATGCCATATGTGTCAGAAGATTACTACTGAATTCAGAGAACAACATACAACAGTACATCAGAGCTTCACATATAAAATTCTTTAAGCAGCTAATGGATTCCGGGAGAGAAACTTGTAAGCTTCTGAAGATGAAATCAACCCCCTAAAGATCTTCCCATGCATGGACTAAAGCACTTTGAAACAATGATCAATACGAAGAGAGACGGGGAGAGGCTTGTGTTGTGATTGATGGAAGAAAAGGCGATTGAAACTCCAAGCTTCAAGCTCCCTTCTGTTCTTGTTGATCCATGGACCATGGCGGTATTATGGAAAACATAGGTCTCCCCTGTGTTTCACCCTGACTCCTCAATGGGGCTGTCCTAATGTCACCAGGCCCTCACATATCTGATCACTGCATAATTTGGCGCTTACAGTTCCACACAACAAGCATCTCCTCCAAATTGTGTTTTGATCCACATAACTGATAAAATCAGGGTTACTGCTACTACTTCATCCTAGTGTAGCCACCCGACTTGTCCCTAGCAGTGAGCCATAGCTTACAACTATCACCCGCGTTGACACCTAAGCTAGTCCTGTCATCTCACGATCTCATCTCCTCTCACTGAGTCACTCCAAATCTTAATCATCTCCATGTTTCTTTGGTTCACTGTCCTTTTCCTTTTTCAGATTTGAATGAAATCGTGATGAGGATTTCTCTTGGATTACATATGTATTGTTCCATTTTTGGTTGCATAGGTTCCATTGTGATCTTCCAATCTTGCATTTACCTGAATCCGTATGTTGGTTTTTGGAGTTATATCAGCCTCTTTTGTCTTGACAAAAGTTTTGGATTTTTGTTAGTTCTTAATAGCCTATTGCATTTGCATTTTTGTTAGTTCAATTCATAGTAGACTGTAGCATTGCAGATTAATTGAAAAATTGTAGCGATGCTTGTGGGTTCTTTATTTAGATATACACTTTTATCATTTTGATCAAATTGTGTTTCACTGAGTGATATGGGTAAAATTAGCAAGAGCCAAGATGACGACACGTGTCGTCATCCGGAAGAATCATAACTTATATATTGAATCCACTTCTCCATAAATGATGGTAACAGTCCATTAAAGGAGATTAACGGATCGTTAATCCGGAATAAATCTCCTGATTAGAGTAACCCCCTAATAAGGAGACATAACTATCCTCTGATTGAGAACTCTATATAAAGGAAATGGAGACAAAGAAAGAGGTAAGCTTTCTGGTTTAACAATAATAGTCATATTCAGACAGATCAACTGACTTAAGCATCGGAGTGTCTCCGCCGGAAACACTTCCGGCGAAGTAACCGGTGTCGTTTTTGCTGCGCAGGCTTACTTGCGAATCATCGGAAACGTGTTCCAGATTTCATCCACAACATTTTGGCGCCATCCGTGGGACCCGAAATTCGTGAGTAAATCATGTCGCAGAATCCTAATCTGCAAGCTCAGTTAGGAGGAACCCCTCCTCCAGGGTCATCTTCACCTCTGATGCGCGACCCCATTCGTGGGGTCTCTGCATCTCAGCCGCCCAACCGCGGCAAAAAGATCATGAGTACGCCATCCATCACTACTATGGCGCGAACCACTGCGGTACCTGTAATCCCTGCAATAATACCAACTACGGCACCGGCATCTATTGCAGTGATACCACCGGCGGTAACATTCACTCCTCCACCCGTAAACACAGTCTTGCGTCCACTCCAAACTGTCGGCATATCTGAACCTCCCATTACCAATGTCACCACAGTAGGAGGGAACATTGCTCAATCTATGGATAACCAAACTGACCTGATGGCCGTTATCCGAGCAATGCAACAATCTATTGAGAAATTGCAAGCTGCTATAGAACATCCGCCTCCACAGTCGGAACCTCTTAGGCATCCGGGCACTTCAAAGACACCGGAACAAACAAGTCACAACCAACGCGAGACCCAAGAAGCTGATGAAGAATTTGACGACGAAAGGCGGAATCCAAGATCTAGAAAGCGTCGTGAACATTATAATGAGGCTCACTCTTACCCCAATACTGGGGGTAATCGGGCAGAACAATACTCCAATGCTCCAATTATAATTGGACAGCCATTCTCCGAAGAGATCGATCTCTTCCCAACTCCTTCAAACTTCAAAATGACTCCGTGCGAGTCATATGATGGCAAGGGAGACCCAATGGAACACTTAGCCCGTTTTACCTCAGGGATGAATCTGCATCTGGTTCCTGATCAAATAATGTGCCGGGCTTTCCCTGTGACATTAAAAGGAGCCGCACACGTATGGTTCCAGCACTTAGCTCCTCGTTCCATTTCTTGCTGGGCCCAGTTGGCCGAATCCTTCCGAAGCAATTTCCTCACAAGTCGCATTCAGAGGAAGAATGCTTCGGCCCTTTTCAGTATAATTCAGGGACCAAGGGAATCCCTAAAATCATACTACGCTCGCTTTAACACTGAAAAGCTCCTTATCGATCATTTGGATCCAGGAGTAACCTTTACAGCGATGGCCAGGGGAGTCAGGCCGGGAATGCCTCTACGTTTCTCTTTGAACTTGCGCCCACCAGGAGATATGTCAGATCTCCTTAACAGAGTGGAGAAGTACCTTCGGGCAGAGGAGGATTCGACATCATCACAACAAGAAGAGATCCACTCTGGGCACAAGAGGCGTGATCGTCCGGAGGGGAACCATCAGGATGAACCCAAGCGTCCGCGAGCGCCCCTCTCAAAATCATTTACTCCTCTTAAGATTACACGCGTACATATTCTTCATCAGATCAAGGGCCAGAACATCCTCAAATGGCCTAAGCCTATGAGGGGTCCCGCGGAAAGAAGGGATACGCGAGTATACTGCCATTTCCACAAGGATCACGGTCACACGACAGAAGAGTGCAAGGTGCTTCAGCGAGAAATAGAGAATCTCATCGCCAAGGGCCAACGTAGGCAGTTCGTCAAAGACAACCATCGGCAGCAGACTGGGGGAAGAGGTAATCCTCGAAGAACCGATGAAGCACCCCCAAAGGATCCACCTGTTATACATACCATCTCTGGGGGACTTAGCGCCGGCGGCCTATCTATCTCTTTACGAAAAGCCTATGCTAGACAGGTAAATCTTGCACAAGGACCGGCAAAGCGAGCGAAAGAAGTCACCTTGCTAGAATTTGACGACGCAGATCTTGAGGGAGTGAGCCTTCCACATGATGATGCCCTCGTCATCATTTTGAGGATAGATGCTTTCCAAATCAAACGCATCTTGGTCGATACAGGAAGCTCAGCCGACATCCTTTTCGACGATGCATTCAATCAAATGGGGATCTCTGAGGATAGGGTAAAGCCAATATCTTCTCCTTTGTACGGCTTCACAGGTGCTTCTGCACCGGTAAAAGGGATTGCCTCCCTTACGGTCGTCACAGGAGAAATGCCTCGTCAGGCGGTGCATACACTCGATTTCCTTATTGTCAAAGTTAAATCGTCGTACAATGGGATTTTGGGACGAACAGGCCTCAACAGACGACAGGCAGGGGCATCTACTTACCATCATATGATGAAATTCCCTACGCAAAAGGGAGGCGGTTATGCGAAAGGAGATCAAATTCTAGCCCGAAGATGTTACGTGGCATCGTGCAAGGTAGAAGAGACACTCTCTATTGACGACCAGCGAAACGAAAAGACTTTGAGACGCGCGGAGCCTGTAGAAGCTCTTGTTTCTGTCCCAATCAGAGAGGGGGATGACGAGCGACAAGTGAGGATTGGTTCAATGCTGGAGCCAAGAGTTAGAGATCAGCTAGTCTCTTTCCTTCGATCCAATATGGACGTCTTCGCATGGAGTGCAGAAGACATGCAGGGCATTGATCCGTCAGTAATCACCCACCAGCTTTCGGTCGACCCCA
The DNA here is from genome assembly GCA_033065855.1 of Escallonia rubra. Classification (NCBI taxonomy): domain Eukaryota; kingdom Viridiplantae; phylum Streptophyta; class Magnoliopsida; order Escalloniales; family Escalloniaceae; genus Escallonia; species Escallonia rubra. The sequence continues at coordinate 21,840 of JAVXUO010000788.1, read as the reverse complement.
CGTTCAAGCCCGTCAAGCAAAAGAAGCGACCTTTCGCACCAGAAAGACAGGCGATAATCAAAACCGAAATCGATAAGCTCCTGGCAGCTGATTTCATCAAGGAAATTGACTATCCCGAGTGGATAGCCAATGTTGTTATGGTACCAAAGGCGGGAGCAAACAAATGGAGAATCTGCATTGATTACACGGATCTGAACAGGGCATGTCCCAAAGATAGTTACCCACTGCCTCGCATCGATACGCTAATCGACGCTACGTCGGGTCACCAGCTACTTAGCTTTATGGATGCGTTTTCCGGATATAATCAAATCCGCATGCATGCAGACGACGTAGCCAAGACGGCCTTCATCACGGATCAAGGTCTATTTTGCTACAACGTCATGCCTTTCGGGTTAAAAAATGCTGGTGCCACGTACCAACGGTTAGTCGATAAAATATTCAAACCCCTCATTGGAAAGGGCATGGAGGTCTATGTCGACGACATGCTTGTCAAAAGCCTTCAGGCAGAGGACCACATTGCTGATCTACAACAGTGTTTCGTACTCCTCCGCGAGTATCGCATGCGCCTCAACCCTTCTGTATGCGCGTTTGGAGTATCGACCGGAAAATTCCTTCTGTTTATGATCTCAGAAAGTGGAATTGAAGCGATCCCAGATAATATCCAAGCAATTCAAGAAATGGTTGCTCCCGGACGCGTGCAGGACAGACACGTCCTGACGGAAAGAATAGCTGCCCTCAGCAGATTTCTCTCTAGGTCAGCTGAGCGTTGCTTGCCGTTCTTTAAGGCATTAAAGAACATCAAAAATTTCGAGTGGACGGACGAATGTCAAACCTCCTTCGACAAACTGAAGGAGTATCTTGCCTCACCGCCTCTGCTCTCTAAGCCCCTCCCTGGAGAAGATCTTTTCCTTTATTTGGCCGTTTCAGAATCCGCCGTCAGTGCGGTTTTAATTCGAGAGCAAGATGGTCGACAGCTCCCCATCTATTATGTGAGCAAGATTCTTCAAGGAGCTGAACAGAGATATCCGAATACAGAAAAAATAGCGTTTGCCCTTCTGATCGCCCCCAGGCAGCTTCGACCGTACTTTCAGTCTCACACAATGGTCGTGCTCACCGAAAAACCTCTTAGGCGAATATTGCACAAGCCTGATCTCTCCGGTCGTCTCGTTCCATGGTCGATAGAATTGGGCGAGTTTGACATCCATTGTCGACCACGGCCTTCAATTAAGGGACAAGCTTTGGCTGACTTCGTTGTTGAATGTACTTTTCCCATTGAAGACGAAGAGCCACTCCTAGTTCAACCCGAATCGTTCGCTTGGACACTCTTCGTGGATGGATCCTCAAACGCACAGGGGAGTGGTGCGGGATTAATTCTTAATGGACCAGAGGGCCTGATCATTGAGTACGCTCTTCATTTTGATTTCCAAGCTTCGAACAATGAAGCTGAGTACGAAGCTTTGATAGCTGGGATGCACCTCGCTCACGCCATGCGGGCAGCATCCCTTCATGCTTTCAGCGATTCAGCGCTCGTTGTAAAACAGATGTCAGGAGAGTACGAAGCAAAGGATCCTAAGATGGCCACTTACCTGTCTAAAGCCAAAGAAGTAGCTCGCATATTTACTCTCTTCAAAATCACACAAATCCGCCGCGAGGATAACACTTCCGCAGATGCACTTTCAAGGTTAGTCTCTCAGGATCCATCCGGTTTTGGCCGCACCATTCATCTTGAACTTCTGCATGAGCCAAGTATTGCAACGAGGGAAGTCATGCAAACCGAGCATGAACCGTCGTGGATTGATCCCATCAAGGCCTACCTTCAGGACGGCACGTTACCTGCCGACCGGAAGCAAGCCAGGAGCATCATTCTTCGCTCGGCTCGGTATGCTGTTGTGGACGATGTACTATACAAGCGTTCCTTCACACTTCCTTACCTCCGTTGCCTCACACCGACAGAGTCGAATTATGCTCTGCGGGAAGTTCATGAAGGCATTTACGAACAACACTTGGGAGGACGCGCCTTGGCACACAAAGTTCTTCGACATGGGTATTATTGGCCTACAATGCATCGTGACGCTTTGGACTTCACAAAAAAATGTGATGCTTGCCAACGTTTTTCTTCAATCCCCAGGCAATCACCAAGCCCCTTGTCATCATTGAGCAGTTGCATACCTTTTACTATGTGGGGAATGGGCATCCTCGGTCCTTCCCCTGCAGCCGCGGCCCAGCGTCGACTCCTAACCGTGCCAATTGATTAATTCACCAAGTGGGGCAGAAGCAGAAGCCTTGGCCACGATTACTGAAAAGAAATGTGAAGACTTTTTCTGGCGCGCCATTGTTTGCCGTTTTGGAATTCCACGGGTGCTCGTCACAGATAATGGCAAACAATTTGACAACTCAACTTTTCGGAGTTTTTGCACTAATCTATCGATCGAGCAACGCTTCACTTCCGTGGCACACCCACAGACGAATGGACAAACTGAAGTCACGAACCGCACACTTCTTCAAGGGATAAAGAAGAGGCTGGATGGAGCGAAAGGTTTATGGGTCGAAGAGTTGCCCAAAATTCTTTGGGCCTACAATACCACCACTAGAACTCCTACTGGCGAAACCCCCTTCAGTCTGTCTTTCGGAACGGAAGCTCTCATACCTGTGGAAGTAGGGTTACCTTCTCTTCGGCTCACATCGTATGCCCCAATACAAAATGAGGAGGCTCTCCGAGCTAATCTCGACCTCCTTGATGAACGCCGTGAGCAAGCGGCCATGCGCCTCGCAGCTTACCAGCATCGTGTATCCAGGTTTTATGACCAGAGAGTTCGTCCACGAGCTTTCCGAGTGGGCGACCTAGTCCTACGCCGCATCGAAGCTTCAGCCCCGCGCGAAGCCATCGATAAGTTAGCACCCAACTGGGAGGGCCCTTACAGAGTTGTGAGATTAGGAGGCCCATGGGCCTATCACTTGGAACAGTTGGATGGCAAGGCAATTCCTCGAACATGGAATGCGATGCATTTAAGGCAATATTATCCATAAACAGACCGAAGGGGGGCAATCCCTTCCCAATCTCTGTTTATGTTTTTAAACTGATCTCTCAGCCTCAGTCTGTTTATGTTTTAAGTTCATCGCCTTACTTTTTAGTTGGCTACAGAGGCATGTTTTGATATGAATAAAAATTTGATTGCGTCAATAAAAACCTGATTGCATTAAAAATTCAAAAGTTACTAGGATCCTAGGCAATACAACAGGAAATCTTAGTCTACTCTACTAGACAGAAACCCTATCTACTCATCCTGATCATCAACATCCCCCGGCACCACCAGCTCATGAGAAGAATCTTCGGGCATAGACACCGATTGCCTTGGGATCGTTCCTGATCCTGACCCCGAAGCACCCAGACACTACTAACGGAGGAACTAGGCACCCGCAGACCAGCAGCTCTACGTGTGGCTTCTTCAGCCCGAAGAGCATCCTCTGCAGCAGCTTCACGAGCAAATTTATGCTCGTAGATACTCAAGTCATACTCAGGATGATCCTTCAAAATGTCCACCTCGCACTCCTTATAACCATGAACAAGTGCCCTTTTTGAGTCACGGTAACGCAGGTCCATGAAGAACTGAGACTTCTTGAACTGCTGCACGGCCTGAGCAGCAATCGATGACTTCTCAGCATCGAAGCAATTGACTCGAGTCGATAGTTGCTCCACCTTCCTGCCCAAGTCCTCCACCTTCTTCTCTGCCTCTCGACGAAAATTGTTCTCTATCATAACATTTTTCTTCTCCTCGCCCAATACTTTGTCAGCGGCAATAAGCTTCTCAGCCCCGATTTGCACCTGTGCCATGGCCTGAGACATCAGTTGGACCATGCCATTGGCCGTCTCATTAACGCCGTAGCCCGACAATGTCTTGCGGTCCATGGGAATGATGGCATGACTAGACCAATCCCATGCCGTGCGAGGAGATTTGAAGACAGACTCATCAATCGATACTCCCCAGGCTGGACGATGCGGAGTGTCAGGACGAACAGAAGAGGAAGTGGCTCTGCTCCCACCTCTACCAGAGATTCTTCGTTTCTTGGTACCTTCTTGTGACTTATCTACCGTAGACAAAGCCAAGACAAAGTCTTCGGATTGAGCCACCTTCGGTTGTGACCCAGACACCAAAGCTCCGAAGTCCAGTTCTTGCACATCCTCAAATCCGTGAGCGGTAGCCAGCTCGTCAGGAATGATCTCCCCCAAAATGCCTTGGGCATTGAACAATGGAGGATCCCCTTGTGCGCGCGACGACATGTTTCCTGCAAACGAAACAAAGTTAAGTACACCATTCAATATTAGGTAAATATAAGTTTCGATGAGAACTTTACCAGGATCATTCTCGCCCTCCTCCTCATCAAAATCTTGGGGCTCAAGGGGAAGAATGATGCCGCATTCACGGAGCTCGAAATTACTCATTGGATATCTGGATTCTAAAGGTCACGCTCCCTTAAGCTTCGCAATATGCTCAAGGTCAGTTTCCGACAAGTCCTTTTCTTTCAATCTATTACAAGCCCTCGTCTCACATTCTGGGAGCCATACATTACAGACCTCGCCCCTTTGAGACTTGGGCAGCTTAACAAACATGAACCTCTCCTTCCAATTATGATTGGATGATGGGGGGTGTGGAAACAGGTTGGCTTCGGCCTTTGGACGACGACTTAAAAAATTCCAACCTACTTGTTTAGTGATTGCACAGATGGTAAAGAACCATCTGAATACCCTAACTCTAGGGTTTAATCCTAGCTTATGGCATTGGTAGATGAAGAAACTCATAAAGCACCACGCATGGGGAGAAAGCTGGCCAGGTGCAAGCCCATAAGTATTTAGAAGCCTGACAAAGAAAGGGTGGAGGCGAATTCTAAAACCATTGATAAACATGTCCCAATAAACAACTATCTCATCAACTGTCCTCATGTTTCCCGCTTCATCCTCGTCAGGAAGCCTTAATTTTACAATCGGCGGAATTTCACAACGATCACGAAGAAGCTTCAGATCGTAACTACTTAGCTTACTCCTTAGCGTGTGCGCGTCGAAAGGCTTGGGAGATTGGGCGTTCTCCGTTAAAACTTCCTTAGCAGGCACACCCCTCGATTCTTGAAATGGAACCAAGGGAACACCAATTTCTAAGAATAAGGGATCAAAGGTAGGCTCTATCCTAAAACCTAGTAGGTCAGGTTCAGAAACATGTTCCTCACCTTCATTTGACATAATTTCAGATCAAAACAGAGGATTTCAAAAGAAAAAAGTTTGAAACTTACTTGAAGAAAAAGAGAAGATCTTCAAACTCAAACTTAAAAATCTTCAAAAGCCCCAAAACGATCTCTCTCCCTCACTCTCTGAGAAAATGAAGCAAGTAGTGAAGTGGGTAGAGAAGCTTTCACTCCTTATATAGAAAACAACAGACCCATCCAATGGATGAGATCTCATGACCAATCAAGTCACTTGACACGTGGCATACATCTAAAAATTTGACAGGAGCAAGATTACCTATTTACCCCATGACGGTAACGACAATAGAACCGAATGGACACGCCTCTGCTCTTGACGAGCAGACGAGCAACTTTGGTCCCTAGCCTCTGCCGAGCAGACGAGCGCAATGGACCACACGCCTCTGCTCTTGACGAGTAGACGAGCTACTTTGGTCCCTAGCCTCTGCTGAGCAGACGAGCGCAATGGACCACTTGCCTCTGCTGTTGACGTGCAGACGAACTACTTTGCTCCCTATCCTCCGCCGAGCAGACGAGCGCAATGGACAACACGCCGCTGCTCTTGACGAGCAGACGTGCGCCTGTGGTCCTTAGCCTCTGCCGGGCAGACGAGCGCAATGGACCACACGCCTCTGCTCTTGACGAGCAGACGAGCAACTTTGGTCCCTAGCCTCTTCCGAGCAGAGGAGCGCAATGGCCCACACGCCTCTGCTCTTGACGAGCAGACGAGCGACTGTGGTCCCTAGCCTCAGCGAGGAAGACGGGCGCAATGGACCACACGCCTCTGCTCTTGACGAGCAGACGAGCAACTTTGGTCCCTAGCCTCTGCCGAGCAGACGAGCGCAATGGACCACACGCCTCTGCTCTTGACGAGTAGACGAGCAACTTTGGTCCCTGGCCTCTGTGGAGCAGACGGGCACAATGGACCACACGCCTCTGCTCGACAAGGGCAAAAGGCCACATCTCCGCTCGACCAAGCCGAGTAGAAATCCCTGAGTCTCTGTTCGGCCAAGCCGAATAGAAGACCTCCAAGGGCACCTACGTTAGGCAAGGCCAAATAGAAAATCCAAGTCTCTGCTCGGCCAAGCCGAGTAGACGACTTCCAAGGACATCTCTCCTCAGCCAAGCCGAGTAGACGACTTCCAAGGACATCTCTGCTCGGCCAAGCCGAGTAGACGACTTCCAAAGGAGTCTCTGCTCGGCCAAGCCGAGTAGACGACTTCCAAAGGAGTCTCTGCTCGGCCAAGCCGAGTAGACGACTTCCAAAGGAGTCTCTGCTCGGCCAAGCCGAGTAGACGACTTCCAAAGGAGTCTCTCCTCGGCCAAGCCGAGTAGACGACTTCCAAAGGAGTCTCTCCTCGGCCACGCCGAATAGACGACTTCCAAAGGAGTCTCTCCTCGGCCAAGACGCCTAGACGACTTCCAAAGGCGCCTCTGCTCGGCCAAGCCGAGTAGACGACTTCCAAAGGAGCCTCTGCTCGGCCAAGCCGAGTAGACGACTTCCAATGGAGTCTCTGCTCGGCCAAGCCGAGTAGACGACTTCCAAAGATGTCTCCGCTCAGCCAAGCCGAGTAAACAACTTTCGAGGACACCTCTGCTCGGCCAGGCCGAGTAGACGACTTCCCAAATCATAGGCTTGGCAAAGTTCCTATAGCATCTCTACTCGGCCAGGCCGAGTAGACGAGTCCCCAGCCTGATCTATTCGGCCCCTAAGATATTTTTCTTCAGCTCATATTGGCCGAATGGGTTTTAAATCAGGCAGAATGGAAGGCATTCCAAACATTCCATAATCTTCTTCAAGAAGAAAACATGGAATGGGGGGCAAATGATATGGGTAAAATTAGCAAGAGCCAAGATGACGACACGTGTCATCATCCGGAAGAATCATAACTTATATATTGAATCCACTTCTCCATAAATGATGGTAACAGTCCATTAAAGGAGATTAACGGATCGTTAATCCGGAATAAATCTCCTGATTAGAGTAACCCCCTAATAAGGAGACATAACTATCCTCTGATTGAGAACTCTATATAAAGGAAATGGAGACAAAGAAAGAGGTGAGTGGTCTGGTTTAACAATAATAGTCATATTCAGACAGATCAACTGACTTAAGCATCGGAGTGTCTCCGCCGGAAACACTTCCGGCGAAGTAACCGGTGTCGTTTTTGCTGCGCAGGTTTGCTTGCGAATCATCGGAAGCGTGTTCCAGATTTCATCCACAACAACTGAGAAGTAGAAATTTATTTGTGTTCTCATTCAAGTGTCTTGTTAGGTATTGGCTCATATGTAATAAATTTGAATGATTTAACAAGTTAATAAAGATTGTCGCCGAGTTTCCTTGTTTCTATACTTGCACACCATTTGTTCGACAAAAGGTGCGACACAAAATTTGAAGAGTCTATTTTGATCCAGTAAAGCACATGTTTTTTTTAAAAAAAAATGTGTAATTAAATTTGCACATCCACCCACAAATTTACATGAGCCAATAGGTGATTTCAATTGTGCTATTTCGAGATGTGTTCATTTTGAGTTAACTGTTTGTTAGTTTCAATACATTTTGAGTTAACTGATCGATTAGGTGCCCACCCCGTCCAAAACTTCCGGCTCCGTCACTGTTCACACGTGATCATGTCATGATCTATCAAGCCCACGCACCTTACAAAACTTATCTTCGCACATGTGCGCGTGCGTGAGCGTTTCAAGAAAGAAACTGTTTTACATATTGACCGTATGGACACCTTGGCAGCAGCGGCAACAGTGCCAGCATTTGTAAATTGAAAACCTTCTTGCTTTTCAACGGTTTAACTGAATTTACACGCAGATCCTCATGGAAAAAGTTTCTGGCTGCCTGTTTCCTAATAGCAGGGACCCTAAAGACTGCAACGAGTACGTTAAAGTAGAAAAAACAAACAAAGGTTGGAAATTATGAGCTTTTCTTTGTCTTGAAGCGACTAGAGGTACAACTTTCACAAGCCTATGCGGTAGTGAAGTCTTCACCAAAGTATGTGGCTTATAATGGAAGTCTACCATGAGTCGAGTCTATGCAAGTCAAGTCTTCACCAAAATTTGAGGATGAGTTGCCTAACCTTGAAAATATCTTTCTTGCAAATAACAGATTTACCGGCACCAAATATCTCAAAGCTTAAGAGAGTTGAGTTTAATGTAGAATTCACTGTAAGGAAGGATTCCAGAAGAGGTTGGCTTATAATGGAAGTCTACCATGAGTCGAGTTTAATGTAGAATTCACCAAATATCTCAATCCGAAAGTGTATTTTATACACACAAGATATTTCTTTGGCTCGTTTCTAGTTTTTTGTTTTTTTTTTGAATGATGTAATCATGTACCTGTTACAAATATCCATTGTTTCATCCATATAATGATAAGTTTTTTTGCTTTTATTTGAGGCACGGTACCGGATTTTGGATCAATTTGTTATGTATTATTTGCTATAAAACGATCAGAGAGCAATTGCGATGTAGATAAGAAAGAAAGTACATCAGTAGATGAATTTGTCATTGAAGGAATAGCTTATAGTGGCAACCCTCTTCGTCATTGAATGCATAACTTCAACGATGCAGTTAAGTTGTCAAATGAGACGAATACGCAGACGGAGTCCACTTCGTCAAGAAATATACTCATTGTCGACGAACATGAACTATTCTTGATGAATTCTTAAGAGCTCTAACTACAAACCAGTTCGTTGTTAAAGGTGCAATATTTCTTGACAGGTGGAAGTTTGTCAACACAGGGCATATTTAATTTCACGACAAAGTTAGAAGTTCGTCAAGGAAGACCTTTCTTGACGGCGCGTTGTAGAAGAACCAGGTATCGAACATTATTTGCCGATATAAGTTTTTCTCGCCAATCTGAAAGCTTTTCTTGACGAATATCGTTCGTCATTGAATGTCGTTTTTTTGTATTTAATTATTTACTTTGGAGCAGGAATTACATTATCACTTTCATTTTGGAACGGGATTTACATCGTTGTGAGAACCATTTTTAAGTGTTGCATATAAGCATCATAAGTAAGTGGCTGACGCATATAGGAAGTGTCGGGAAATTCCTGATAGACAAATCTGCGATGTTTGATGAAAGCCTTGTGCGTTGTGGGAAGTGTGGAGAAACCACTTTGCGACACTTTTGCTGAAAAAAAATATTGGTGTCACTTTTCTTGTGTCGCAGAAATCCTTTTCTTCACTGGTAACTAAGAAAATAAAAATCACAATTCCAAAAAGTTGACCGTAAGGCATACGTAAACTCATAAATCACCATGAAGTGCATGTACAAGACATGAACTCCTGGAAGGAGCAGACGACAAGATTTTTGCAAAGAAATATGGGGTTGCATACGTGGTGTACAAGAGGCACTATGTAAACATATCCTGTTAGTTATTGGCAATTGGTTACCCAGTGTATACATATCTCCAGTGTATTTTTCGCATAATACAATCTGGTGTAAGAAATCCAGTGCATCCTTGAGCATAAAATGTTAAATTCATGTTTTCCTCTATCAAGAAATTGACAAGCAAACTGTCCTTTGCTTGCCTACGTACTGGGCAGATTAATTATTACAGTATTATCTTCCTCAACTTTTGACAATTGCCAACATTAACCTTCCTAGCAAACTCTAAGCCAAGACAAAAGAGGGGTTTCCCAAATTATAAGTTAGAAATCAATGTGAACATTGCTTTCCATATGAATGCAGGGACCTATCTGTGTGTGGAAGAGTCGATTGAACGGAGACCTTTCTCGTGCTAATGGTCAAGGCATGTGCATTCATTAGCAAAGACCAAAGACGTGTTTACCAAATTACAAGTTAGAAATCAATGTGAAGATAGCGGTCCATATGAATGTAGGGACCCATCTGTTCGTGTAAGAAGGGATTGAAGGGAGACCTTTCTTGTGCTAATGGTCAAGGCATATGCATTCATTACAAAGCCATGGCAACACCATGTACACTAGAGCTTCCGAGATGTTACGAGGAAGCTCATCTCTCAAGCAAAAATAAGGTCCAATGCTGCAATGACTTCTGTGTGTATCAACCCAAATAGTCTCTCCTTTGCATGAAGCTACAACCTCTTTAGAAGTCATGGCGTCCCTTATGGTTTAATAAATTTCAAAAGGCGAGCAATAGGGGCAAAAATTAGGGATAATGTGTCTCAATAAACACAAAAAGAACGTGCTAACAATCTATTTTTATTTCACAAAGTACAAGTAAAAAAGATTTCTTCTCCCATTACAGATTTAGGAGATTATCTAATGCAGAGGCCGTATAAGTTTGCCCCTGCTTGCAGTTAGGAATTAACATCACCATCCTGTCATTGGAGGTGATAGACTAATGTTGGTTTGAGTAAATGTTACATGGTTTTAGACATTGGCCAGATCATTAGAAACATGGACCATTTGCACCATTGTCCTCTTTTTAACACTCACTAGTGTGCCAAGCTATGGTAGCATGTTGCCAGGGTTAATTTTACGCTACACCCCATACTTAGGGGTCAGTTGCACCCAGCACCTCATGGTTCTAATTTTGGCACCCAGCACCAAAATTTTAAAAATCTTGGTTTTCAACACCAGATGACGGTCAAGAGGCACTTTGACCACGTATCTGTTAGTTTTTCAAGGACAAAATGGTCTTATTACCCCTTAAAGCATACATGTCATCCAGTCAGCTACACATGGCCCAATTAGGCTCTCCACGTCATTTCTCTCTAACAGCAGAACAAGAAGAGAAAAAATGGGGCAATGAACAAACAACCGCCAGTGAGAGGCACCAACAGCCACCGGCGATGGGGTTACCAACAGCCAATCGACCACCAAGGACGGTGTCGTGCTGCCATGCCACTATGCTGTCGACGCCGCTGCTAGATTTTACAACCACCAGATTTGCCGATGTGCCGCCGGAACAGCCACCAATCCCGCAAAATCAACAGCATCGCATAACTAAGAAACACCCAGCAATTTTTTACCGTTAATTGATGCAAATTAAACTATTAATCCAAGCAGACGGGTCTGAATAAAAGGACATTTAACCCTAGCCCCAATTGTCAAGATCCCCAAAAGGCTAAATTAGAAAATGATAGTCCCAGTGATGCTCATACCCTGAGGATCTGGAGCGTGGAAGAAAAGGCAATGGGACCCCAGTCAGGCGAGGACGAGGACCACTGGAATTGCTCGATTTCCGCACCAGTAGTGTAGGCAAGAATGGGATCAAGGCCACCCTCGATGGGCTGACCCATGGGAGGAGAGGTCCTAAATGAGAGCCTGGGAGTCATCGCCGGCAGTGCAGATGTGGCAAGAGCTGTGGGGTGCCCAGGCGATGGCATTGACGCTGGCCTGGTGCCGCTGGAGTTCAACAACAGGGAGTGTGGGGAAGCGGATGTCGAGGATGACAACCTTGGCACTGTCCATGATGATGGTGGCCATGTATCTGGGGTCCTGCTCTTTCCAGTCGAGTCGGACGAGCGGAGTGTCGGGTTCGGCGCTCTCGTATATGATGGTTGCGTGCTCCTTGTCGCGCAGGTCAAAGACCCTGACGAAGCTGTCGGCGAAGACGGAAGCGAAGACGCCGACGCCACCCTAGGCGATGTCATAGACCTTCTTGTCGTGGGCGATGAACTGTGTGTCGACGGTCTTGCACTCTGGGTGTCTTCTGCTTCATTTCTTCGTCTAATGTTAGAGAGAAATGACGTGGAGAGCCTAATTGGGTCATGTATAGCTGACTGGATGACATGTATGCTTTAAGGGGCAATAAGACCATTTTCCCCTAAAAAAACTAACAAACGTGTTGTCAAACTCCCTCTTGACCGTTATCTGGTGTTGAAAACAAAGATTTTTAAAATTTTGGTGTTGGGTGCCAAAATTAGAACCATGAGGTGCTAGGTGCAACTAACCCCTAAGTATGGGGTGTAGCATAAAATTAACCCCATGTTGCCATGGTGACATGATGAGATTTCTCAACCCAAGAGTTTGAAGCTTAATCCAACAAATAATTAAGGACTTGGGCAAAAGAACAGTACTAACTGCTAATTTACTCGCATCTAGATTGCAAATTTCCACGTAGGTGGCCAGAGGTATCAGACTTTCACTAGTCTATGGGGTAGTCAATCCCGTCACCAAAGTTTGAGCCTCAGAAATGCAAGTCTACCGTGAGTCATATTCTTGGGCATTTTGTGAGGAAAGGATATAAACAAGACCCTGTTAAACACATCTCATGTTGGAGAAAACTGAACTTCAAATGCTTAGGGTGATCAGATTCCGTTGCTTCCTGTTGTGGCCAAAAATTGACCAGGACCGAATGAGCATCGGTTGGGACCATACGAGCATGCGAGCAGACCTGCAAAGCATAACACGAGCAAACGGTGATGCGCTGGGACCCCCAGAGGGGGCTTCGGCGGAGAGTCTCCGATGCTTAAGTCAGTAAGCAATTTTGAGAGAGTATCTGAAAATAACTTAGATAGTCAGAACTTACCATATTCCTCCTTTCCACTTCTATTTTATAGGAATGTATTAAAGGGTCGGTTACGTCAGTTTAATGGGGAGTTACTCTAATTAGTGGGAGGTTACCAAGACTTCATGGGCAGTTTATTGCTCTTTATTAAGATAATGGAGAAGTGGAAAGGTCGGCAAGTGCCACTCCCACTTCTCCAATAATCAAAGAGCAGTTTTGGTGCCACCTGGCAGTAACAAGTGTTACCTTCCTATTGGTGGGTATTTTTTACCCATATCATTTGCCCCTTATTTCGTATTCTTTTGGGAGTAAGAATGCGGAATCAGGATGATTGTCGTAGCATTGAATTTTGGGCCCTTTTTAAAGGGATGCTCTGTGTTAGGAATTTAAACCAAAGGTGACATCTTTCACCCATTGGTAGATTGCAGAAACTTCTGGTTTGGCTAAGGCAGGGTTGTTTACTCGGCTTGCCGAATACAAGCTTAGAAAGGCTCATCTACTCAATTGGCCGAGTAGAGACCTTTATGTGCTCGTCTACTCGGCTAGTCGAGTAGAGGCCTTAAACGTGCTTGTCTATTCAGCTGGCTGGGTAGAGGCCTTAAACGTGCTCGCCTACTGCTGGCTGAGTAAAGAGCATGGATGCACTCATCTACTCTACTGGGCGAGCAGAGAGTGAGACTAATGTGCTTGTCGGCTCGGCTTAGTGAGCAGAGGCTTAAGAGACTTAAAATAGCTCGTTTGTTTGGCTGGGTAAGCAGAGAGACTTTGAGTCTAATGCGCTCGTCTTCTCAGGTTAGCGAGCGGAGGATTGACTCTAAAGGCGCTCATCTATTCGGCTTGGCGAGCAGAGAGACTAAGAGACTAATGTGCTTGTCTGCTCAGCCCGGGGATCAGAGGTTTAGTCTCTAAAGGTGCTCGTCTGTTCGGCCTGGCGAGCAATATTTCTAAAGGTACTGATCTATTCGGCTGGGCGAGTGGAGGCAGAGGTCTAATGTGCTCATCTGCTCGGCATTGCAAGCAGAAGCTTAGACCTCGAAGAGAACTCGTTTACTCGGCTGGGCGAGTAGATGCAGAGAGGTCTAATGTGTTCGTCTGCTTGGTTTTGCGAGCAGAACCTTAGACCTCGAAAGGAGCTCGTCTACCCGGCTGGGCAAGTAGAGGCAGAGGCTTTAGACCAACGAAGCTAGTCAACTCGGCTAGAGCAGAGGCATGGGTCTAATGCCCTCGTCTGCTCGGCAGAGGCTAAGACCATTGGAACTCGTCTACTCAGCTAGAGCAAAGGCATAGGTCTAATGTGCTCGTCTGATCAGCAGAGGCTAAGACCATCAGAGCTCGTCTACTCCGCTCAAGCAGAGGCATAGGTCTAATGTGCTCGTCCCATCAGAGCTCGTCTACTCGGCTGGAGCAGAGGCACAGGTCTAATGCGCTCGTCTGCTCGGCAGAGGCTGAGACCATCAGAGCTCGTCTACTCGGTTAGAGCAGAGGCACATGTCTAATGCACTCGTCTGCTCGGCAGAGGCTGAGACCATCGGAGCTCGTCTACTCGGCTAGAGCAGAGGCACATGTCTAATGCGATCGTCTGCTCGGCAGAGGCTGAGACCATCGGAGCTCGTCTACTCAGCTAGAGCAGAGGCACAGGTCTAATACGCTCGTCTGCTCGGCAGAGGCTGAGACCATCGGAGCTCGTCTACTCGGCTAGAGCAGAGGCACAGGTCTAATGCACTCTTCTGCTCGGTAGAGGCTGAGACCATGAGAGCTCGTCTACTCGGCTAGAGCAGAGCCACAGGTCTAATGCGCTCTTCTGCTCGGCAGAGGCTGAGACCATCGGAGCTCGTCTACTCGGCTAGAGCAGAGGCATAGGTCTAATGCGCTGCCTAGGCGAATAGAGGCATTGATGGGTCTAACGCGCCGTCTGCTCGGCTTGCGAGTAGAGGCTAGACCTCAAAAAGAGCTCATCTACTCGGCTAGGCGAGTAGAGGCTTACTTTAAAGAAGCTCGTCTCCTCGGTCTGGGGAGCAGAGGCTTTATAGAGGATTCAAGTGGAGTAGCATGTCTAATCAATTTTGTTGTTTCCATCAACGGGTACAAAGGGTAACTTGCCCCCCTGTTATGCTGATCGAATGGGACCATGTGTTAGTTGCCCCAAAGGTCGTGAGATCTTGGCTATTGGATTACAATAATATCTTTATACGGAGAACTTTATTTCATTTTGAGCAAGAGAGACTTTGAGAGGCCTAAAAGAGCTTGCCAGCTCGGACTGGCTGGTTAGGAGTCCATTAGAGTTCTTCAGCTCGGTCCGGTGAGCAGTGAGCTAGGAATTCAAAGGATCTCTACTCTGTGAGGCTTACATGACTCCTCAAGAAAGGAATGCTCAGCTGGGCCAAAGTTTAGGCAACTCTTTATAGAGATGAGCACTGGTGCTTGGCTAGACCATCATAAATGTCCTTAGTGAAGGGATATCGGATGATGACTGACACTGTGATGCTGAGCTTCTCAAGGTGTCGGTTATGAGAGTGGCTAGAGCATGGTTGAAGCACTTAAGAGTGAGCTTCGTAATATATCTTCTTAGGTCATTTATCCTTTGAATGACGATACTCTTCGTCATTTTTTTTTAAAAAGAATGTGATGTGGCCATTATAAAGATCAATGGTCTTGGTCTTTCTTGTGATGGAAATGGCGAGAGTATTTCTGTGAGGGGGAGTGTAGGCTCTGTGCGAGAGTGGTCATAGTCTCATATACATGTAGCCCCCCTGACTAAGAAGACATAGATGCAAAAATGGTTTCCTAGTCACTATATAGGGCTTGTAAACAGAACCGTTGTTTGTCGGCTCGGTGAGACAAGTAGATAAAGTTAGGTAATCCGGTCTGTTTGCTCGGCTAGATGAGCAGATAAAGTTAGGGGACCATGGATTGTCTAAGTAATAGACGTGGAGTCCGTCAAAGCAAGATGCCACTAGATGACTAACAAAGACGTTGCGGCATTTTGCCGATACGCCGTGCAACGATGTGCAACATTGTGGCAAGAATACGGGCACGAGATCTCAAATTTGCCGAACGTACCGATGAAGCTATAATCGCAGGTTGTGACACTCTCATGGTTATCGCAATAATGATAGCTTGTGCATGTCCATTACCTCGGTCAACATGTGACGCTTAGTAGGCAGGACGCTGCCTTTGAATCTCTTTAGTATAACTAAAGCTAGGGGCTATGAATTTTCTTCAAGTATGAAGTGGGGTGCAATATAGACCCTTGCAACAGAAAATTATGGCATGAAAAAATATATCAAGCAAGCGCATGAGCTGGTAAAAACAACTACATTTTAGCACTAAACTGGTAGTAATCATACGCGGTGACACCATTATTACCCTGTCGCTTAGAAAAGTAAGATGTGTCGTATTGCATGACACAAGTGGGGCATAATAGAAATTATGAGCACTCAGATGGTCTGAAGGCGCTTCGCCAATTGAAGCAATTGGCTGACGCTAGGCCAAAATAGGAATAGGTCTCCGCTAAAGTATTTAAGCAATATGCAGGCATATGTTAAGCGTGTCGGCACTTAGAATCATAGTTGTTGCGTATTATGTCATGTACAGACAAGTCTACGTGTATACATGTTTTAGCGATGAATATGGCCATTCATGTGCATGATAGATAATTCACATTATAAGATTTAAATAAATCTTGATTGTGGGCAAGAACAGAAATACGCGAAAGTATGGGGTTAAAACATAATTTCTTAAGATGGAAAGAGTGCACCTGATAAAAGTCAGTTTCTCTTTCACAAAAGGGGGCAGCCATTGAGTCGCCGGAGCACTGCCGCCATTAGAGCCATCACCGCACCGTCAGAGGCAGATCTGGCCGTTTCATCCTGGGTTTATCAATTGACGAAAAGGCCCTTTTTTTTATGGGTCGCCATGGTCCAGGCTTGGGCGGAACACCGATGGCAGAGGCGTGTGTCTGGCGACGGCGGAAAGTGAGCCGAAGCGACGGTGGCCTGTCGCTCGGTGGCAATGGCACGCTTTTGCCGTGATCGTAATTTGTAGCGACTGGTCCATGATCGGCGGGGCATTGGCTGGCAGTTGTGCGGTGGAGCTGGCGGTTGTGCCGGAGCTGAACATAATGGTTTGGCTTGAAAAGAGGGAGATCCGGCCACTTCGTCTTGGGTAGTTCGATTGCAGACGAAGGTTCTACGTTAATGGTCGCCATGGTGGCGGTTCGGACGGAATAGTGGCGGAAGCGGGGTGTCTGGCTATGGTCGCTGCTGTTGGCAGTGGAGCTAGGAGTTGTGACGGCGAGGGCATGGACGCGATGGCTGTTGAAGGCCCGCCGCTTGTTGGTGCCGTTCGATGCAGATCCACGGCGGTGGAGCGTTCGGTGCGACCATGTCATTTTGGTAATACGCAGTAATTTGACGCGACAATGGCCACCAATGGTGACACATAATGGCGGTGGAGCTGCTACCGGGTGCTACGGCAAGGAGCTGCTGTGATAAGTGGCTGCAGCTCGCCGCTTTTATGCGGCCGGGGATGGTTGCCGAGACCAGTGTTCTATTGGTCGCTGTGAGTGGCCGCTTCAATCGAGTCCACGGCGGCCGTGGGTGTTCAATGGCTAATATGGTAGCTGTGTGGTCACAGTGGTTGAGTTGTGATTGGTGGGGCGTTGGCGTGATAGTGACGGTTGATAGAAGTTCAACTGCGGCAGCGGTGATTAGGCGACAAAGGCAGCTGGCCATTTGACCGTGAAGGCGCTGCTGGCGAGTAAAACAATCGTCGAGGGGATGCCGATCAGTGGCGAAGGCCTTGGTGGGGTGGCCGAATGGAACCGTCATGGTGAGTAGACCTGTGGCTGTTCAGATGCCGCAACACTAGCTATTTGGTCCATTACCGGCTTTAGAGCTTCAATTAGATTGAGGACTCATGGTGGCGGGTCGATTAGAGGCTGCGACGACGCTGCTCTTGATTGCGGTTATGGCAGCCTGTTGTTTGGCAACGACATTGCAATTTCGACATTGTGTGCTGGTCGGCGGCGGTACTGCTGCTGGACTCGTCTCTCTTTTTTTTTTTTTGTTGTGTTGCAACGGTGCGCCATCGTAAATGGCCGCAGTTTGTGCAATTGGTTGATGCCCCGGTTGTGGCATAGAGTTAGACATAAATGGAATTGGCGGGTAATTAGCCGGATTGACGCCGACAACTTCCCCATCATCATGATGATGCGTGATCGACGGAGTTGTCCCTGTCGGAGTGAGGTGAACCTACGGCGGTGGTGGATCTTCTCCGGGTTATCAAACGGTGGGGTCTGCGACATCGTCGCGAATCTGATGCAACAGCGGCGTGGTCGTGGTTATTGTCACGTTTGGCGGCCGGCTGTGGCTGGTTGTGATTTATCCGGTTGTACAACGGGTGACATCGGCCAATCGTGGTGGTGGCAGATTTGTCTGCTTTGTGATTGACGGGGGCAGATTTATCCGGTTGCAATGCTTCTTCTTTGCAGCATCACTGGCGCGATGTCGCATATTATGATGGTGAGACATTAGGGGTTTGAACGACAATTGGGCGATGTGATTGTTGGGGTGTGACGCTGCTGGTCGCAAGAGCGGTGGGTTGGTGGTCGAAGAAGAAGGCATCTTGTGGATTTTTTCGGCATTGTTGATGTTGTTGCCGGTGGATGATAGTGCACAGGCACTGGATGATGGCAGTGGAGGCTGCTTTGTGGCGGTGGTTGTGGCTTGGTAGGAACGTCATTGGGTGTTAATGCCGTTAATGACCACCAGTGGTATGCTGACAGCCATGATTGCCGCCCGGTGCTACGGATGATATTTCAGCTGTTCTGTACTCCTTTGCATTCCGTCATTGACATGTTTGCTAGGTCTGCTTGGCTAGTCGGTCCCACGGATGGCGCCAAAATGTTGTGGCAAAAAATTGACCAGAATCGAATGAGCATCGGTTGGGACCATACGAGCACGCGAGTAGACCTGCAAAGCATAACACGAGCAAACGGTGACGCGCCGGGTCCCGGAGGGCGCTCCGGCGGAGAGTCTCCGATACTTAAGTCAGTAAGCAATTTTGAGAGAGTATCTAAAAATAACTTAGATAGTCAGAACTTACCATATTCCTCCTTTCCACTTCTATTTTATAGGAATGTATTAAAGGGTCGGTTACGTCAGTTTAATGGGGAGTTACTCTAATTAGTGGGAGGTTACCAAGACTTCATGGGCAGTTTATTGCTCTTTATTAAGATAATGGAGAAGTGGAAAGGTCGGCAAGTGCCACTCCCACTTCTCCAATAATCAAAGAGCAGTTTTGGTGCCACCTGGCAGTAACAAGTGTTACCTTCCTATTGGTGGGTATTTTTTTACCCATATCACTTCCCATTTGCTATGGCAGCAGTAGTATATTTGGCTTTAATCATGAGTTGCTCGGCGGTAAGTGCGGTAACCAACATCACCACTGATGAACATGCACTTCTTTCCTTGAAAGCCTCTATCACCACCGGCTGGTCCTCCTCTACCACACATATTTGTAACTGGACTGGAGTCATTTGCAATCGCCAAAAAAGAGTTGCCGCGTTGAACCTATCAAACATGGGGCTACTAGGCACCATTCCCCCAAGCATGGGAAATCTCTCCTTCCTCGTTACTCTTGATTTCAGCAACAATAGCTTCTCTGGCTTTATCCCAAAGGAGATGACTCATTTGCGCTGAATCAAAGAAATCAACTTAAATTTCAACGACTTCAGCGGAGGGCTTCCAACGTGGCTGGATGAGTTGCCTAACCTTGAAAAACTACTCCTTGCAAATAATAGCTTTACAGGCACCATTCCACCATTATTATGGAATATCTCAAAGCTTAAGAGAGTGAGTTTAAGGTACAATTCTCTACAAGGAACGATTCCAAAGGAGGTTGGCAATCTCCTTAATCTATAATGGCTTAGCCTATTTGGCAATGAGTTAACGGGCCATATTCCATCGAATCTTGGCAACTGTTCAAAACTTCAGGTGCTGTCATTGTCATCCAACAACTGAAGAAACCTAGTTGCACTCCCTCCAAGCGGCTGAAAGCAGTCAATTTGGTTCATACTTGAAGCAATCTCTATGAAATTGGTCAAATTCAATTAGCTATATAGCAGGAAACAAGAAGTATACCATATTATTTTGATGAATATTCCTTATTTCATATGGAGGGAGAAACGAAACTGAGTGAGAGAAAAAATAGGCACTATACCCGGGGGTATAAGCTTTGTTGAATTACGTATTGAGAAGGACAAGCTTTGTCCAATTACAGGAGTCACTATATAACTTGCACCACAAGAAAATATGTATTTGGCGACGGAGTTTTAGCGACGGAAGGTATTCCGTCGCTAAAACTATCTTTAAGCGACGGAATATCCCGTCGTTAAAAATCCGTTGCAAAATACTATTACCGACGGTGTCTTACGTCGGTAATAGTATTTTGCAACGGAGTTTTAACGACGGACTTTTAGCGACGGACATACCGTCGCTAAATATTTTTATAAAATTAGTAATTTTGAGTTTTTTTTTAAAATTATTTAAACGACGGAATAAAACCGTCGCTAAAAAGTCTGTCGTTAAAAGTCTTTATAATAATACATTCACCGACAGAGTTTTAGCGACGGTGTTATTCCGTCGCTAAAGATCCTCCATTTAACTACACATCTGGTTTCTTTCTCTCTCCCCGTTCTCTCTCTGAATACCTGCTCTCACCCACCCACCGCCGTTCTCACCTCCGACGACCCTTCTCTACGGCGACCCAGCTCCGGCGACACTCCCGTCCCCCACCCGACGCTGCGCCACCAAGCCTTACACTCCGGTCGTGCCACAAAGCCCTCCACTGTCACCACGCAACGAAACCCACCAGTGTCGCCGCACCACCAACGCCGCCGCCGTCGTACCCACCTCGAGGTTTGTATGTCAATGGCCCTAAATCATCTGAATGTTTTGTTATTTTGTCTTCAATTTAGGTTACATGCCCTAAATTATGCCTGGTTTATTTAGATTTGTATGTCAATTTAGGTTCAATTTTTTGTTAATTTGTCAATTGCCCTAAATTAGAGTACTCATCACTAATATACTAGTTAAATTGCAACCCTGGAGAGTGGAGGTCTATACACAGCACTCTTTGGAAGGCTAGATGGAGAGTGCTGTAATATTCTGAAACAGCCCATTAACACTCTATGCTAGATGGAAGATTGGCTCCTCTAGTGAACATTTTCAGGAAGCTTACGCTGTAATATTCAGAATCAATCAGCCCACATCTTTGCCTAAAACCATCCAAGTTTAAAATGAGCATAGAGAGACAAACAATGACGAAAACGATTAAAGCATGGACAGTACTTGATTGTTTTTTGCATCAGCTCTGTGGTTCATGGATCATTGATGCATATAGTGCTGCTCTATATCGGGTAGTTAAGCATGGACAGTACTTGATTGTTTGTATGCAGTCCTTTAGATTTTTGTTAGATGATCAAATGCTAGCTAAGGTATGGATGAACTGGGAATATCTTTTAAGAAGGAATTGTGTTTGAAAGGAATATATGAGAGAGGAGGGAGGGAGTTATTGAGAAGGAATAAAAACTGTCAAAAGAGAGAGACACATATCGATCCTCAGCGCATATGGTGGAGGGAGATGCAGCAGAAGCAATGGCGGATGTTGTGGATGATGCTTTTGATATGCCGAGGCACGGCATTGCATTGCGTTTGCAGAGAGAGAAAAAGGGAGATAAAACTGGGGGGCCCTCCATTCTTCAATTCATCAGCTCGAATCTCAAAACAATTAAACTACTACTACTACTACTAGTTGTAATCGTAGTTTCATATGCAGTTTGGACTTTGGACCACACCCTTCATATTCCCATGCAGCTCCAACACGAGCTTTGCAGTGTGTTGTGTGCACCCACCCACCCACCATCCCTCCCACCAACCAAACCCCCATAGCCGCCCCACCTCCCCTCCCCTCCCCTCTTTCTTTCACACACATACACACACACACACGAACAAAACAAGTAGCGACGACTAGGAGCGCTTGAGATCTTCTGATGTACTCTCGCCGCCTCATTTTGAGTGTCATTTTGAGATCTTCTGATGTATTATCCCTAAAAAATAGGGTGATCACATCTAATGCGTTTTCTTGAAACTTTT